>PVHP010001709.1:0-25990 GCA_004024765.1 Zapus hudsonius | reverse complement strand
CATTTACAGAAAAACATTTTGTCTAAAGCAATGAAAACAATTAAAGTAAAAGCACCTTAAAGAAATAATTCTCATTATTATTCTCTCCTATATCTCTAAACATTTATTAATATTATCTAGAAATACGGTAATTTATGACTTGATGATTTAAAAAATTCCAGCTATCACTTAGCTCCCCCTTGCATTCTTTTTCTCTTAGAAAGCAACATAATTTTATGAAGACCTGAAGCTTAATTTTGAAAGTCCGAAAGAAACAGTGTGACTGTCAACACTTACAGTGAAAAATACGAAAGTCAATATATGGATGTGAACCTCTTCTTTCTGTTTCAAATCCTGCTCGGCTCCTTACACGAACATCTCCTGGACAGAACCAAGAATAAAGCATAAGTTTAGAAAGCTGTAACTGATGAAGACACTCCTATATACATAAGAGGCCAGTGTGGTATCATAAGAAATGGCCCTTTAAGGGAGGTCAGTATGGAGGGGCATGAATTAGAATGAAGTATAATGAAGTATATTTGTGAAAATGCCATACTGACAGTCATTACTTTGTATGCTAGCTTACATATTAACAAAAGTCAAGATAAATTAGTTAAGAGCTAATTTCCTTGAGATGTTTCATAAATTTCCAGCACTAGTTGCAAAGCTAAGTTAGAAAAACATTTTAAATTTACCCCTACAATAACCTATAATGTTAGTCTTCTGAGAGATGAATCAAATCACTGTATTACTCTCATGGACTCTTACTTTTAAATTGAGGCCAGTGGGGAACAAAATTTAGTTTATGATAGAAAATCGAAGAAATAAAACTTTAAAAAGTCACAGCAATAAGCAAATACCCCTACCATGACCTAGCACTAAACAATGGACTTGTGGGGTAGGAAAAACAGAAATCATATCACCTGTTCTCACACAGTCTACGCTTTCATAAACATGTAGTAAATGTAAAGGTTATAGGTGCCACTGTGAATGGTAATTGTGATGGTTAAGTTTTGTTGTCAACTCGACCTTTCAAGTATCTCTGAGGATGTACACAGGAAGGCAGCCTCTTAGTAGGGGGCAGGATGTAAGGAAGCTCAAAGGAACTAGAAGTAAACATCCTTTCCTGTGTGGGCAGTGCAGGAAGGAAATTCCAGAGATTCAGGAAGCCATTAAGTCTGGGATAGAATTGCAGGACCCCATCCTAGGGCTATATAAAGGTGAAAGAATTCTCTCCTTGCTCTGTTTGCTGTTCTGTATGTGGTGTTGGTGATGGGTTTCTCTCTCTTCTTGGACTTGTGAAAGGGGAGCAGCCTCTTTCACTTTTATGGGCCTTCCCCTGGATCTGTAGCTTGAATAAATTGTTTCCTACCATAAACTGTGCCTGGTTTGGAGATTCATCCCAGTGGCATGTGGCTGACTACAACAGTAATCTTCTCTCTGTCCATGGCTGTATCCAATGTCAGAAAGTTCTTGTTCTTCCTCCATGAACCCCAATGGTTTTCAACTTATTCTTTACTACCAAAGCAACCCATTAGCAGACATTCTTTGTCTCATTGCTTTGCTTTATCAAATTTTTTAACTCAGCCCTGAACAAGAGGAATCTTAATTCCCGTTGTACAGATGTAGAAAGTGGACTTTGATAAAGTCAATCACATGTTTCATGATGAGCCAGGACTTCAACCTGGCTCTGCGGTTCTAAAGACAGCACTGTTTCTGTAACACTTTCACAATATCCAAGTTCTTAAGTCCAATCTCAGCTCCTCCCTGTGCTCTTGAAATTCTGCTTCCCAGAGGATCTTCTCCTTATTCTGTTTCTCTAAGAAGACTCAGTTCCTTTCCCACTCACTTTCTACAGTGACACCTTCATTCTCTGGCAAAGGTTCACTGAGCATATATCAGGCCATACAGAGTGAGTAAAATATACATAGTGTTCAACATTTCATTAAACGAGACAATAAAGCAAATATATAACTTCTTTCCATGGAAAAGAAGAAGGAGCTATATGGAGAAACAGAAGGTGAGAGGAACGAGAGTGGGAAACGGGAGCGGGTGTGCTAGTGTGGTCAGGGAAGTCTGAACTTTAAAGGAAGCATGTGAACAGAGACCTTGGGGGGAGTGAGATACAGAGCTGGCAAGAGGAAAACCAGCAGAGGACTCTGAATAAAGGATTCACTTTGGCTGTGTAGTCTAGAATAGAGGCACACAGGGGAGCACAGGAAGACCAGTTAGGGAGCAAGTACATGAAGAAGGCAATAATAGGGTTTAGATTGGATAGTAACAGCATCAGGGTGGAGAGATGCTGTGTGTCTTTTGAATGTACCCACTCACGGAATCTGCTGGTGTATAAGAAACAGAAGTCAAAGCCAGGCATGGTGGTGCACGCTTTTAACCCAGTACTAAGGAAGCTGTTAAAGGCAGCCTGGGGCTACAGAGTTAAGTTCCAGGTCAGCCAGGGCTAGAGTGAGACCCTGCTTTGAAAACAAAATCATAAAGAAAAGGTCAGAAAAACAGGTGAATTATGAATGAAAACTTTTGTAGGGAAAAGGGTAAGTAAAGAGGAAAAAAACTAATATTCATTAGGAAAAAAACATGCTAAAATAGAACTAAACTGAGTCAGGTAAGACACAGAGTAAAAGGGGAACAAAAGGAATAAGAACAAAACAGGAAAAAAAGATAATAAACTAGAAAAAGGACTAGTTGGAAAAGAAGAAGGGGTTATGGGGGAGAACCACTGGGGAGGAGAGACAAAGAAAATAAAGGGAGATTACAGTTAAAATACATTTTGTACATTACCAATAAAAATTATACTATAAAAAGAGCAAAAACAAGTATGAAAAGGAATTAGTGAAACAAGTAAAGAAAAATCAGAAGGCAAATTTTAAGCAGAGCTCAGTATCTCCAAGCAGAGGGAAGAAGTCTAAGCGCAGGGAAGAGCCACAGAGGACTCTCCCAGGAGAAGACAAGCACCTATGCCTTCTGGAATCAATGCGCATTGCAACACGAGAATGAACTTGGAAGGGATCATGTGTGGAGATGAAGAGATTTTCTTAGTTGTCTATAACTCTAAATGCGTCTTTATTCATTATCATATTCAATATTGTTTTTAGACTCTAAACTTAAAGGTAATAGATTATTTCTGCTACAAAGCGATGAAAAGCTACCCCAAAAGATATCTCAACTTCAAGTAATATAACAAAATTAACTGATATTGATACAAAACAGTGCTTACCTAGCATACGAATGTATAATGCAGTTTGATCAGAACTGTCATAAGAAATAGCTCCACGTCTCTAGAAGAAAAAAACACACGTTTTAATATATTACAATCAAATACAATATAAAATTTCATTCAGTAAATATGTATTCATTTACTACTTTTATGTGAAGCACTGTATAAGAGATGTTGAATATACAAAACAAGTCTACACTGGAAATCTCCAGTTGGAAAGAGACAATACAATAGGACTAGGAACTATCAAAAAAGTGGGTATAAGAGCGAAAGTCTGACATACAAGTTGATTTTTTATGGGTGGAGTGTGCTGGGGATTGAACTCAGACCCTTGGGCATGCTAGCCAAACATTCTACAACTGAGCTATATCATACCCAGCCCCACACTGTTGTTTTCCACCTCCGGGAGCGAGACACAGACGCGAGCAGATGTGTATAGTATATACACGTGGTTCTTTATTCAATTGGGGGAACTTACATTTATAGGAAAAAGGGGGTCAGGGGGAGGGGGAATAGGGAAGAGAAAAGGGGATTGGTTGATCGGGGTGGTGAGTTAGCGGCCTGCACTGGGATAGGCGAGTATGGAAAACCTGAGAATACCTAATTTGGGGGACCTGAGTGGCAGGAAATATGTGATTCTAGCCACGGTCTGTGGGGATGGGTACAAGGAAGTTTTTCTGATACCCAATGCCAGTCATGCTGAGATGGAAATGCTGGTTCCTGTGGCTGGCCCATGGAGGATGGGAGTCAGGGAAACGCCTGGATGATGGAGCTGGGAAACGCCTACTGAATTATCGGGGTTTCACCTCACTCATACATCCTTAACCCTTTGTTCTCCGTGCCCTCAGTAGCAGTGCCAACAGGCAGTACCCAACACCACACAAGTTGATTTTCAAAACATTCACAAGAGTCAGTTACCCAATAAGGGAGAGAAGAAAAGGGCAATTAGTGATTTTCCAGCTGTACCTCCTAGTTCCTAGTCCTCCTCACCAAGAAGCAAGAATGAACATTCCAGATCCTGCAGAAGTAGGAGGATTGTGGTGAGTCTGAGACCACCTTGAGACTATGTCATGGTTTGATCCAGGTGTCCCCCAAACAAATGAATGTGTTCTCAGAGATCGATCCTCAGCTGATGGCAGTTTGGGTTTTACAACCTCGCTAGAGCTGTGTTGTCGGGGTTATAAGCCAGCTTTCCCTTGCCAGTATTTGGCACACCTTCCTGCCATTGTTAGCAGTGCTGTGGCAGAGGTGATGTCCACCCCTCTGCTCATGCCATCATTTTCCCTGCCAGGATGGAGTCTCCCCTCGAGTTCATAAGCCAAATAAACCCATTCCTCTACAAGCCGCTTTTATTTCGGTTCTTTCTGCGCAGCAACTAGAAAACTGACTACAACAGACTACACAGTGAATTCCAGGTCAGCCTAGGCTCAAGTGAGACCCTAATGCCTGCCTTCACACATGCTGTTCCCCTCAACCCCAAGGGCCTTAATGAAGCCTCCTCTCCTCAGATATACCCTAACTACATGACACATGACTCCTACCACAGCCAGTCCTCTGTAGTACTTAGCTAATGTTATCATATTTGCTTACTATTTAAATGGAAAACTCTGGACAGGGGAAATGGCTCAGGGGTTCAAGTCCCCAGTACTCACGTCAAGTCAGATATTTGTAAGCAGTGGGAGGAAGCCTTGGCATGCTCACTCACATACATGTTCTCTCTCTCTCTCTCTCTCTCTCTCTCTCTCTCATAAATAAAAATATAAAAAATGAAATGAAATAAAATAATTTACAAGAGCTGGTAAAACAGGACCTATCATTTAATAAACTCTAAAACACTTGGGAAATGAACAAACTTGTTTCATATAATTACTAACTTATAAATCACTGAATAAATTAATTGACAGAATTGGTACATACAACTACACTTAAAACTCTGGAAGATAAAACTGACTAAATCTCCTGTTAGAATCTAAGCTTTCTAGAGGCCAGGTTGACTCAGTGCTGTATCTTCAGGGCTAGATTAAATCCCAACAACACTTGGCACATTAAAAGTAATCAGTAAAATTAACATCAGCCTAAGACTTTTGAAGAGCAGTAATCGGGGCTGCGAGAGATGCCTCAATGGTTAAGAGTGCTTGCCACATAGGCATAAGAACCTCTCAGCTGGAAACCAAGTTCAATTTCCCCAAATCCACATAAAATGCAGGGTATGGCCAAGAATGCCTACAGCCTGGGCAGAGAATTCTTGCCAGACAAGCAGCTAAGGGTTGAGGCCACCCAAAGGTCTTTTCTGGCCTGTGCATTCCCGTGGAGTGTGCACGTCTGTACACATGCATGCAAACACCACACACATAAGCTATGCTCATGTGTGCGAACACACAAAGTTGTCTGTCTCCTGCAAATAACCTTTTAACATGCTCCTATAAGTGACCCCCATTAACTCGCTGATTCACCAAGAAGAAGCAAAAAGCATAGTAGTAAATGGAACTGGCAGCATACGGTACTAATCTATAAAGTGACGTGGCACTCAAAAAACATAGGGAAAGAGAGGCACATCTAGAAGAGATATAATTTTATAGAAATATCAGATTTTTTAAAAATGTGGAGGAAATATTGACTAATGACAATCAATCATTAAACACAAAGGAGAGTCACAACCTCTTTAACAAAGGAAATATGCATCAAAGCCATGCGATCAGAGTTTTACTTATCAGATTAACAATCTTCTACCTCATATACCTCTGGCCGAGATTTATAGGCATGTACTTACAAATCTCCAGGAGGGAAAAATAAACTTTTAAAATAATTATAAAGAAAATTTACTTTCAGTCCTTACTTAAAATGATTAAACACTCCACAAATCTTAAGTTATATTCTTAATGCTTATTTAATAGTATAAATTGAAATCTTGTAATTTCATTCATCTTAAAAAAAAAAAAACTCATGGGTTGTAGAAATGGCTCCATAGTTAAGTCACTTGCCTGCAAAGCCACAACCTGTGCTCCTGTAAATAACCTTTTAGCATACTCCTGTAAGTAACCCTAGTTAAACTCACTGGTTCATCAAGAAGAAGCAAAATCATTTGTAGCAGCTAGAGGGAGGCCCTGGCAAGCCCATTCTCCCCACCTCTCTGTTTGCAAATAAATAAAACTCATGAATTCAGAGAAACAACTATACAAACCAAAAAGTAAAACTCTGTCAACACTGGTTTTTTCCCAAGAATACCAAGGGACAGGAGGGGGCTTTTCAATGTGCTTATTTAAATTTTATAGCATGTATAGTTATTACATATTCACAGAATTAAAATCTTCCACAAAAAAATCCATGAAGACAAGTATGATTTCAAATTCCAAGGTACTAATTCATACCAGAACACATCCTGGCTTTGTGCATGACATGTCTCGTAGCATGGACCATCTAAGGAAAATGCTTCAGTGTTTCATGTAAACTATATATTCTAGGGTAAAAAGCCATCGCAATCACCTGATGTTAAAAGACACCACTCAGTGCTGCTGTTCCAATCCCTGTAAAATGCTTAGTTTATTAGATTACAGGCCTCTTCTGAACACTGCCATGCTGGGGAGAGCTTAACAGCCTGCAAAGGATGTGGGTACAGCTGAGACTTACTAAGGAAACCACAGATATCACTTAAGCAATAGCTTGTCATGGCTGATACCCATCAGTCTTAGTGTCCAATAACAACTTGGTGAAACAGCCTGTTTAAAAACATATAGGGCTGGAGAAATGGCTCAGTGGTTAAAGGCACCTGCTTGCAAAGCTTGATGACCCAGGTTTGATTCCCCAGGACCCATGTAAAGCCAGATCTGGAGTTCATCTGTAGGGCAGGAGGCCCTGGCAATACCCATACTCATTATCTATGTTTGCTTCTCTCTCTCTCTCTCTCTCTCTCTCTCTCTCTCTCTCTCTCAAATAAATGAATAAAAATATATTTTTGAAAAAAATTTAGTCTTATCTCCAAAAGTCCTAAAGGGGGGTGGTTGGCATCATTATTGTTTTTAATGTAGAAAGATGAAAAAATCTCATAGCTCATAGTATATATGCTAAAAACTTATGCCTGCTTTCTGTGAACTAGTGTTATGTTAAAAACCAGGTAATGGACATAATTTAGATTATCATTTATTTATCACATATTAAACTTTTTAGCATGAAAACATTTCAGACAAATTAATAGAAACATTATACATTAAAATGGTAGGGCCTGTATTAATCTTGGCTAAAACTTGGCAAAAAGGTAGAATTTAATTTACCTTAATTAAGCATACATTAATAAATTCTGCAAAATGAGTGATGCACTCAGGTTGTTCTATTAATGATAAATTAGGGACTTAAGGCTGTCCTACAAGTACTTACTTAGCTGACATGCTATTCTGAACCCCAAGATAAAGCTTTTACTAGGTATATTTAATTGAGGCAAAAACTTTTTTTTTCTTTTAAAGAATGGGCTTTACCCAGAAACGACAGCTGACTCCCTGGCAGGAGATGAACCAAACCTAACCCATCAGCTAGGGCCCAGGTGAAACCACAGAGGAAGTGGAGAGATGAGCAAGAGTGCTGCTTCCACAGCCAGCCTGACAACCTGAGGTAGGATGAAGAAGACAGACACTGAGGATACTCAAAGCGTTCTAAAGCAGAAATCCAGAAGCTGCTAAGAGCTCAACACTAAAGTAGACTTAAAACTCACCCTCCATGGCTCAGGGAACTTTTTGGAAGAGGGGGCAGAATATCTACAGGCATTGCCTTCCCCCACCAATGACTGCTGCTTGCACAACACATAGCCCTTACACACCAGCGATCCCACTGAGGAGGGCCCACAGTGGAGTGGGAGCAGGGAGAAGGGAAATGGAGGTACCCACACATGACTTGTTCATACAAAGTACCTACTTAATACAAAAAAAAAAAGAAAGGGCTTTAAAAATATATATCTGACTCTATCAATGAATACAATCTGAGGGGTAAGCCATCCATCAATTTCCTTAAAGAATAAGATTAAAATAAATACCATAATGTTCTCTCATTGAACAATCTAGGAAATTTAAAATAACTCATTTTGGAAAAGTATAGTATAGCTGGGCATGGTGGCGCACGCCTTTAATCCCAGCACTGGGAGGCAGAGGTAGGAGGATCACCATGAAGGCTACCCTGAGACTACATAGTGAATTCCAGGTCAGCCTGGGCTACAGTGAGACCCTACCTCGAAAAAAAATAAATAAATAAAAAGGATAGTATAATTATGACTTATAACAATAACATATCCATGTAAGAATTGTCATTTTAAAACACATGCTTATACAACAAAACATAAGCTTTAAATATTTTTGAAAGATTATCATCTTTAACACCATGCATTGATAGAATTTATTCTTAATAAAAGACACCAAGCAAATTTCATCAAAATCCCGTGTCACACATCGGCCACAAAGCACTCTGGGCAGCCGTCCACATCCCCGCCTCACCTCACCAGTGCATGGAAATAACCGCGGCTTCCACTCGTGACTTCTAATTTAGCCATCCTGGGAACAGCTTGTAAAGCAAACTAGTATAGGTCAAAACATGGGCGAGGCTGAGCTAATCAGAAACTGACAGCCGAAGCATAAACAAGTTAAACTGTAAGGTTCCAAAGAACCCACTGCCTCGCGCTCACAGGCCCTACTAAGACACTCACTTGTTCCCTCGCCCGCCCCAAACAGGGTGAATCATTCCTCCATAAAGATCTGTCTTGAAGGTAAGTGGCAGAATGTGTAACGTTGCTCCCAATATTTGTTAATAAATAACTTTAAAGACGGACACAGTCAAAGCAACAATAGAAAATGTTCTAGGTGCTTTCAGACAAAATCTCTCTTACTCCTCACAGGTACTCTATAAAAAGGCCTTTATCCCCTCTTTGCAGGTCAGTAAACCAAAGGGTTTAAACACAGAGGCTCTAAGTAGAACTTCTGGTAACAACACTGAAAATCATGGGGCTCCGAAGCCCGTTTCCTTGGCCACATCACCATGAGCTTTGTTAAGTGCAATGCACCTTCCATGTGCTCGGAAAACAGTCCAAGGGCCTCAGGTATTCAACGACTGCCTCCACCTTCCTATTCTTGTCTATATTAAAAAAAATAATTATTAGCATTTTTTAAATTTGGCAGTCATTTAAAAAAGGGTCTCTGAAAACTCCACAATTCGTTTAATGTATCATTAACATGAACTTGATCACTTCGTAACCCAGCAAGCCAATCTTTTAAGAAGTAAATAGTTGTCAGAAAAAAAAATTCTTAACTTTCAAGACACAGATTTTTCTTGTCGATTATGTACGTTGACATTTTTCAAAAATCAAACTCATGAAAAGAGGACCACTTCAAATAAGAAACAAGAATGCTTAAAATATGCTTAAATGTGAACAATTACATAGCAGGGATTAAATTTTGGCTTAGAAAGTAAATTAACTTTATAGGCACTTTCTATTGCTTAGCAAAAGGGTTGCTTAGTAAGCAGGGAGAGCTTTGTAGATTTTAAGTTAATACTCTCCAACTTCTTTATACAGAAAGAAAAAGGCTACCCAGTAGATGAAAGATAAAATTGTTTTTATAGAAGGATGGATGATTTTAAACAGCAGCACTTTAAAAGCTTGTCTTTAGTTTTAGACTCCTGTCCAATGGCAATCTTCTAGCTAGATTCCATCACGCTTTCTTAACAGAGTTCAACCTCAAATCCTACATTCCTGTCAATGTATTTCAGCTGAGGCAAGACTTTAAGAGGGAACATGACAGCTTTTTAGCATGCAAACAGTTTATCATTGTTTCAGAATCCTCAATTCTTCTCTTCCAAAAAAGAATGTTTAAAATCTGTACATTCCAAAGTCTAAATTGTTTAATTTTATCATCTTAAAAGTTGAACTTCCTTAGCCATAAAAACTTTAAGGGAATGACACTGGGGAAAACTACTCTGATTCTGAGGAATGAGGGAGGCTATAAAAAGCTCCTAGGAGGAGTAAAAGTGAGGTAAGCATAAAAATCACAAATAGCAATTTTAAGCCTTTTAAGCTATGAGGCAGAACTCACAGCTCTTTTAGCAAAAGAAATAAAAACTGAGGCAAACGGAGAAGAAAACCATCTAGCTATTTCATCTGTATCAAATATACAAACTAATGATTAATATCACAATCCTAAAAGTAAAGATGGCCTACCTTGGAGGTAATCCACTTAATAAGAACCAAAGCCAGACACCAGATCAATGCAATTCCCATTGGATCAATCAAAAGTCCACTGCATAATCTCTCTCCCCCACCACTTTACAGTGAGCAAGATGGACTTCTCAGGAGTCTGACAAATAACCAGCTGTCTCCAGGCAGAGAAGAGGGGGCACTGACTGCCTTGAACCTGGAGCAGCTGCCTTCGGACTGTGGTCACCTGACTCCTCTGAGAATGCACTGCTTGGCCAGCCTTCTGACCCAGTGCATGCTTAATGCCACAATCCTGGGGCTAGGGTAGAGCAGCTTAAGCAATGCCAAAAGAAGGTGAAAAGCCTAGCTGACCGACCTAATGATCTCTCAAAATGTAGACGAAGAGATCACAGGCTATCCCCAAATACTTCTGCAACTTTGACACAACAGATTCCATGGAAACAGTTTTCAAAAAGTATTTGACTGCACTAAAAATTTTCTCATTCTTTTCACACAGGCCAGTTTCATAGACATATTGCCTTCCTATTTGAAAATCCAAATGTATTTAACTATTTTCAACTTTGAACATTGAATTTCTTCAACCTTGTTTCCTTTCAAGCTGAGATTACTTTAAGAATGTTAGAGCTGTTATAAATATTGTCTGTGCTACTTAACATTATGTCACTCATGCTGACAAAGGCCAGTGCACTTTCAAATTATTCAAGGTGCTTGTTTTCAAACTCTCCTGGCAATCTATATTATGATAATATTATAATAGTCAAGTATATGCCTCAACTCTTGTGACTGTGAGAGAGCTGCCCAGTGTCAAAGTCTGCCTCTATTCACACATCTTCACAACCTCCCGTAGCATCCAGTGGGTGCTTTCACTCACATACCTTTCATTCACATACCCAGCAAATATTTATCAAGTTTCTATTATGAACCAGGTCCTATGCTAGATGACAAGAATATATATAAAATCTCAGTCAAAACAGACATGGCTCCTGCACTTTGGACAATTATAGTTTAGACTTTACATTAATCAAATTATGCAAGCAAACACAAATTTGCAACTCTGCCAAGAAGCAGATAGGAACTGCCAACAAAGCCTGGGTGTGTGTGACCTGGTTAAGAGATGAGGAATTTCTTTCTAAAGTTCTAGAAATCCTGAGCCGAAATATGATAGAGTAAGACCAGGAAAAGGGGGAAGAATGATCCTGAAGACAGAAGACAGGTGCCCAGGCCAAGGAGTGGGAACAAAACTAACAGGGCAAACACAAGAGACAAAAGAAGGTAAAACAAACCCACAAGAAAGAAGGCAGTCCAGACGAGGCTACCAAGAGCCTGCAGGAGCCTTCCAGAGGCCTTGGGAGGGTGTCCCCTTCTCATCCTGCTAAAGAAGTTTAGCAGCCTTTTGCTTTTAAGAAGACTGCTTTGGCCAGTACAGCTCAGTGGAGTAGGGGCTTGGCAGACAGCTAGGATGTCATGGAGGGGTCCCAGAGAAAAGAGACAATAGCCTGACCTGACTAGAGAAATACTCAAGTGATGAAAGACTGTACTATGGACGGCAATTCCGGTGGAGACAGGCAATGGTTCTAAAATATTTCAAAAGAGCCCAAATAGTCAAGAATATCAATGTTATTATCCAATCACCAGTCCTGAGGATTTACTTAAAAGAAATTAAATCTCTGCCTATAAAAGTGAGGCAAAATTTATGTCTGAATTTGAAATTTCCTAAAATGAAGCCATTCATAACACAGGGCCATCAACTTTTCATTTCTTACTACTGCAGGAAGCACCAGCAGGCTAGAGTGTGCCAACCTTTGCACAAATCAAGGTATGTTCTTATTTGTCATGAAACTATGTTTGACATGACACTTTGAAGTCTTTGTTCTAGTAAGGTTCCCACAATCAGCGCTGAAGGATGCTCATGACGGCATAGAGCAATAGCAGACAGCATTTCAGCTTGGCACTCATCTGTCTGTCTGACCAGCTCCGTGGCTAGCAAGAGTGTCAGGACCAGTCACTGCCACGCCAGACTGAGTGGCACACTTCAAATCAGCCCACTTCCATGATGCCAGGAATGCTTCCCCATCTCATGTTCACACTTCACAGCTTATCAATATGAATTATTTTCCTATAATGACCAAATATTTTTATGTGTCTTTGTTGTTTAAGGTGAGCGTGCATTTCTCCTAATGTAAAAGAAAATAGGTCTGAGCTGAGGAATAGTGCAGTGTTCACAGGGTCGGAGACCACCAGCCTGATTCCCAGCACCCATGTAAAAAGCTAAAAAGCTGGGTGTCTATGAAAGAACAGGCAGAAGAAACAGGTGTGTGAGTGAGGAGGCCCGTCAGTATTCTCCTGGGGTCCCTGCACGTGTGACATGGAGCACATGTATCTCTGTGCTTGGGAACACGCATGCACACATGAGGGTCAGGGAGAGGACTGAGGAGGGAAGAACAAAAATTAGAACTGAGACACACTGTAAAAGGTGACAGCAAGAGGGACTAGAAAGATGGCTCCGTGAATAAGGCAAGCCCTCTGCTTCCATGCGCCTACACAATACAGACATGCATGCACACCACATACACACTGGCTCACAGAACAAAAGGCAGAGCAAGAAAGGAAGTCCCCCAAAGTACTTGCATTTAAATGAACTTCTGTTGAAATTATTTTTTACCACTTTCAAAATTCTACTGGGCTTGGAGATGAGCTGAGTGGCTCGTGTACCCTGTGCTCCAGCCCTTCTGAGGATAAAAGCTAGCAGAGCAAGGTGGCACACACCTAGCATCCCAGACCTCAGGAGGTGGAAGCAGAAGTGGGCAGGAGGACTACTAGCTCCAGGCCAGCTTTAATGGCTTCATGGAATGCTGGATAAAACAAAAACAATGAGCCCAGGAAGTATAGCTCAGTGGTAAACCACCTTCCCAGCATGAACAAAGGCCCAGGATTTGATCCCCAGCACAGGAAAAACAAAACAACAAACAAACAAACAAAAAAAACCCCATGTTCATAGTAGATTCTCAAATGTTAGCAAATTTAATGGCGGGAGCTAGTGGGGGGGGGGGGCTCGGTCCTCTGCTTTGCTGGGGAGCAGAGAGCTGCTGGAGAACCCCTTCTGCTCTGGCCCAGGGGCTGGGGAGGGAGGGAGGGCCCAAAATCAGGTCCGGCCGGTGACCAAAGTTTGGATCCCAGCTGAAGAGATCAAACCTTTCCGAAGAGAGTCCTGGCGAGGCTGTTACTCGTCTGCCATCTTGCTCTGCCCCCTCCAAGCAAATTTAAATATTTAAAAACTTGAAACCTCTCTAGCTTCCTGAATTCTGGACCTAACTGCAATCACAACAGTCCACAGCCTGCACTGCACTTGCAAGTGGCTGAGAGCCCTCCCCTGAGCTCTGGTAGTACGGGGTTCTGGCTTTCTTTCCTAGCCTAATTAATAGTTGGAGGTTCCCTAAAAGGGTCCGCAGGTCTTCTAACATGTTTACTAAGTATGTGGCATTATAACAAAGAGATAATCAAGACAGAATCCTCTCTGGTCAGAAAATTTCCTATTTGAATAGAAATAGCTATTGAGTTTACACCTAAGATCATAAAGCAGTCACCACTGACAACACGTTTAATATTTGCACAATTCACTAGCTTTTCATAAAGCAGCAAAAGCAGCATGTTTAACTTTCTCAATATCACATACTTAATGTTAAAAACCCTTTCTTAGGCCGGGGAGATGGCACAATAGTTCAAAATGCTTGCTTGCAAAGCTTGCTGTCCCAGGTTCAATTCCCCAGTACACAGGCAAAGCCAGATGCACAAAGTGACACATGAGTCTGGAGTTCACTTGCAGTGGCAGGAGGCCCTGGCACACCCCTTCTCTTTCTGTCTCGCTCTACCTGCCTCTCTCTCTCTCTCTCCTCTTTCTCCGCAAGTAAATAAATAAAAAACCTTTTCTTATTTTGAGATGCATTTAGTACTGAATTTATCTTGGTAAATTATAAGGCTTCTCTTATAAAAATTTTTTAATAAGATAAAAACAAAGGCTTTTGTCAAATTGATTGTACTTTTTACACTAAAAATATTATTTCATTCACATTAACTTTTCTGTTATTTATTCAAATCTTTAAGGAAATAAGGCAGGGTAACATAAAATTAATGGCATTCATCCAGAAAAATTAGGGTATAGGAGACAGGTACTTAAAAAAATGTAAGTTTGTAGTACAGGAGAAAGTCGAAATCTTTTTCTCTTTCTGGGAGTTGTAAAACCAAGTTACAAGTAGACTTTACAATTTTATGAGTGTGATCAATAGGAAAAAAGGGTGACTTTGATCATTGTTTCCTACAGGAGTAATCCAAGAGCAAAGTTTATCCCTGGGGCTCTCTGCCATCCACAGGACACCTGTCACTTTTGGCAATAGCCTGCAGTCATCCATATAGAGACTTAGCATGTCCTTCTCTTGACCAAATTAGGCTAACCTCATTTGCATTGACATCAGCAGCTATAATTTTGGAATCCCAAGGACAGAAATAGCGTATCATAGAGTTCTTTATAAGACTGTAATGTGTATCTTTAGAAAACTTTAATCAAATTTATTATTTAAAAATGTGAATACTATATAATAAATTTTCTTCAATTGTTTGTTTACCACTTTGAATTCTAGTCATCTTAATATCAAGTAAATCCAAATGGAGTTTTGTGTTTCTTTTACTAAAAGCTACAGGTTAACATCATTCAAATGGTGTAAATTTCAAGAAACATAAAACTGAGGGAAAAAAACCTAAGCTTCTCTAAACAAAAACATTAAAGAGCTCTGGTAACATGGGACTTTGCTCATTCGCTGAGACTGTCAGTCACACTGATTTAGAACTCTGAGTTGCTTTTGGCATACTACAACCAAATATTTGAGGGAAATGGGCACAATGAGAACATAATAACAACACCTTGACACAAATGTTCAAGTCTGGTTCAAAATAAACAAACAAAGAAAAACCCACCCTCCTGTGATATCAAGAGACCTTAGAGACTGGTTTCTTAAACTCTGGTTCATAATAGTTTAAAAATTATGAAAAAGTGAACCTGGGTATGCTAGCACATGCCTTTAACCCTGGAGATGAGGTAGGAGGTTCAAAGTGAGATTGAGGCCAATCTGGGAGTACAAAGTAAGTTTCAGATCAGATCAGCCTGGGCTAGATAGACCATGCCAAAAAGGAGAAGTGTAAATTCTCACAAATACCACCACAATCTGAAAATAAATAAATAATAATAACTGAGCTCCCCACCGCAGTTTGAAAAGGAAGCACAGAATGGGGGTGCCTACAGGCCAGGAGAATGACACACCTTAGTTTTATCCCTAAGAACAAGACGAGAAAATGAGAGTCCCATACTACAGCAAGAAGACTAGCTGACAAAGCAAATGTTCCTACAGATAAAGTACTTGAGAAAATACTGGAAGAATTCTGGAGGGGGGCTGGGGAGACGGCTCAGTGGTTAAAGGCACGTGCTTGCAAAGTCTGAAGGCCTGGGGTCAACTCCTCAGTCCCCACGTAAAGCCAGATGCACAAAGTGGTACATGTGCCTGGAGGACTTGGCATCCATACTCTTTCCCTCTCATAAATGAGTGAATCCTGGAGGGAACTAAGAACACTTGACCATGTCTCTCTCGTTCCACATGTTATCTAGCACGTGGAGAACAAACAAAAGTAAACTTTTAAACAAGCACTGGCATCTTGACATAAAAGTATATATAAAACAATGGAAATAGGCTTTTAAAATTTTAATAATTTTTGTCTGTGTTTTCTGTATTTTCCCCATTTATTTACTTATTAAATTTACTTATCTGAGAAAGAAGGAGAAAGAGGCAGACAGAAGAGAGAATGGGCACACCAGGGCCTCTAACCACTGCAAATGAACTCCAGATACATGCATCATGTTACAATTCTAAGTTAATATGAGACAATAAGTGAAGACAATCTTAGATGACACCAAGAGTCTGGCAACTTTACAACTATCCAAGTCCTGAATACAGGCCCCATGTAGAAGGCTTCACTTTTAAATGTATGTAGGGATACTATATAAGGAAGAATTATACACTAAGGAGTTTTAGAAAAAAATAAGGGTAAGTGTAAAGCTTCAGTTGATAAGATACCTTAAACAAGTAGCTAATTCTGTGGAGCTGCAGAAGTAGGACCAACGGCCAGATGTAACATTTTTTATAAATGGCTATGGAATTGGACACAATATGACTCTTAAGAGATAAGCAAGAGTTTTTAGGTATAAAAGTTAAGGAGAAAACTTCAGGCAGAACAAACTGTGCAAATTACCAGAGGTGAGCTAAACAAGACCAATAAATTACAGGGTAAGGAGCATGGACTAGATCTCCCATCATAAACAATTAGAACGCTGGGCTTTTAATGTGTAAATATGAAACACTTGTCATAGCCGCATACTGCTAGGATGAACTTCCAATCCAGGAACAATTATGGGAGGAAAGGATTTATTGAAGCTACAGATCCAGGGGAAGCTCCATAATGGTGAAAGAGGTTGGCCAATTTCACAGGTCCAAGCGGAGAGAGAAACCCATCACCTGCGACACGTACACACAAACACACACACATACCAGCAAACAGTAGTGAGCTAGATGTAATTCCAGATCCACCCAAAGTGACACCTCCTCCAGGCAGGCAGCTAGTTGGAGAAAAGCTTTAATAAACTTCTGAATCTACTGGGAGACATTCACAACCACAACTGTTTTCAGATGATAGATAGTAGTGTAAGACTTGGGTTTCTAAGAAAATAAGGCGAATCCTACGACTACACTGGCTACCAGTCACCAAACCTGGAAGTGGAGTAGAAAAGCCTGCCAAGCACAGCAGTGAAGCTGAGGCACTTTGAGTTTGCAGGGCTGAGTATCAGAGAGAAGAGAGCAGTGAAGACAGCACACTCTCGAAGTCAGCAGGCAGATCCCCCATGAGCTGGGCATACACAGAATGAGAGACTTCATGAGGCTAGGAAAAGAATAACTGTCAGGAAAAGAACAACTACAGGGGAGATAAGGAAAGCCACATTCCATGGAGACCCCAGAAATACCACTAGAGAAGTTTTATCAAACAGCACTGTCGGAGATCCACAAAGCTTACAATAAACCTAAAAGGATCAGATACATTCTCATTTCTGGCCAGAGTGAGAGTCAACATGCCTTTAAAGATGGTGAATTAAAATTTATAGAAAATATGACCTTGAACTAGAGAGGGTGTGTGGGTGAGTAATGGAATTCGTCAATACACTTGCTTACCAAGTCAGCAGGGCCTGGGTTCGATTCCTCCATCACCCATGCAAGTCTGGACAGTCATTTGTTTGCAGCAGTTAGAGACCATGGCATGTATGCAAGTGTGTACACACAGGGAACCTTTGAGGGTTAGATGAAGATTATGGTATCTTGGTTGGAATAGTATGGGTGAGCACACTTGTTAAAATCCACCAAATTGTGGGCTAATTATACCACACTAAAATTGAATTTCAAGTCAAGTTTAATAATGTTAATGGTGAAGTTAAATTTAAAGTGGTAAGGTAATGGACACTAGAGAATAAGAATTTTGTCAACCATATTGAGTGAGAATTATATCCAAAGACAAGAGAGTCCCTGTACTTATTTGAGAGCGAGACAGAAAGAGACAGAGGGACAGTGAGTTTGGACACACCAAGGCCTCCTGCCAAATGTAAACAAAGTCACTTTGTGCATCTGACTTTGTGAGTACTGGGGGAATCAAACCTATGCTGTTAGGCTTTGCAAGAAAATGCCTTTAACTGCTGAGTCATCTATCCAGCCTCTAAAAGCTGGATTTCATAGTAAGCAAAAACTGGCTGAACCCGTTATAGGTTTTCCATAACCTTGTGGTAAATGAAACAGAAAATAAAAAAAAACTTCGGATACGACCGATGCATGGAGCACTCCCTTAACTAGAACAAATGGAATAGAGTTACAATTAAAAAAATTACATTCTACACTTTTTAGAAAGCCTAAATCAAATCATGTGCACTCTGACAACTATCAGCAAAAGCAACATGACACAAACTCATGGAGGCTGCATAAGAACAGTCACCTCTTGGAATTGCTACCTCTGAAGAAGTTAACTGCAAAGGCAATTAAGACTACCTATATATAATACATTTTAAGGAGCTCTAACCAGAACGATGCTTAAAAAGTCATTCAAACAAGAACTATTTTTATTAGTACCATATATTTACATGCTAGAACAAGAAGACTTCTGCATTTAGTATATATAATTATAATGCTTAAATACAGAAAAGACAATAAGAATGTAAAAATAACTTCTGATTTGCATTGAAATGCATTCAAAAGAAAGACATTTACATAATGTAGTATTGCTCTCTCCTTTGGTCAGAAGTTTCTTTTTGTACATAGCAGTGTTGGGGAGACTCAATACTCAGCCACGTGCTGAGAATGAGAGTTTGTTGAGTGCTCAGCACTAAATGAAACATCATCCCCCTCCCAAGGATCTGAGAATGATGTGGAACAGGAGGCAGGAAGGAAAGAAAGAATGTAAGAGCATAGGGTGGGGAGGAGTGGCTACTGTGTTTATGACGTCACAGCAGCTGTCAATACCTGTACAAGTCCTGCATACTATTGGGCCCATCAACATTTAGTCATGGCCGATAGGGGAGACCCAAAGAAAAAGCGATTAAAGTAGAAGAGGGACTAACTGGAAAGAAGAGAGGACAGACAAGGGAAGGGTTAACAAAAGACGGTAAGGGGAGGGATTAAGATAAAAAGTACACTATGTACATACATGTGTGAAAACTGTCAATAAAAGTTTCAAAAACTTCTAAAGAACGCATTCACGTGCTCTCTCTCATAGCACATCCTAGCTTGGAAGTTTGATTTGTTTGTAAATTGTAGTAAGCATCAGGAGTACTGGTCAGGGAGCTAGAATGAGCTTGGAGAGAAGCAGGGAGGACTAAAGGAGAGAAGGGGAAATTCTACAGGCAAGTTGAGGGACAGAATACAGGGACAGAAAGGAGAAAGGGAGGAATGGGAGAGGGAAGGGATGCACAGAGCTAAAGAAGGTATAAGTACAATAGAAGTACAATAGAAACCTACTTCTTCATTAGCTATCTAAAAGATACGTTTTTTAGAGAGAGAGAGAGGGAGGGAGGGAGAGAGAGAGGGAGAGGGATAGGGAGAGGGAGAGAGAAAGAATGTAGTTTGGGCAGAAGTTCACTGTTAGTGTGGAAATGCTTTAACCCTGAAGCCATATATTACTGTAGGTAAACCCCAGTGTTAGAGATGGGCTATGCCCCTACCCTTCATACACAGTGAACTATTGGTTCCCTGAGGATCCCAAAACAATGCAGGCCATTGTCAAAGCTTTTGGTTACCTACCAAAACTAGATGAGAAGACCCTATTGCTGAAGACACAGCAGGCCCCAGTTACAGAACATTGAGAAATCAAGCTAGAACAGAGATGGAAGCCAGCTCCCTGCTGGGAGGCTGTCATCATGCTGCGCACACTGCTGAAGGAGAAAAGTATACACAGTTTGAATAAGCACTAGATCCAAAAAGCTACAAAATCAGCCAGCCAAGAGACAGGCACCCACAGGTGCAATGGTGGCGTATAAGTCATGGGTGTATTCAACTGCTCTCTGATTAGGTATGAGGCCTACTTAGTGGGAGGATAGTCATGCCTGGTACTAAGATCTGAATCAAAAGCCTTGGGCTTGGAAGGTCATATATCCTGGAGAGAAGCTACCACTATGCTTTACATAAATGGAGATGTTATTGTTAGGTCGAATTCAGGCTTCACCTTGATCCTCTTCCCCAACCAGCCTCAAGAGAAGTATCAACAAGAGTCGCAGATAAAGACTCCCTCCTAAACAAGAGATACCTGCTGTATCTCAGTCTGGCCAGAGGGACTGTCCTTCCTGATCCTGAGAGCATGTGACCACCTGAGCCCTCCACCCAACCTCATGTGACCACCTGGGCCCCAACCTGAACATTTTCCCTTTAAAAGCCCTGATCTGAACTTGCCTTGTGCTTTTTCGCCACCTTTGGTGAAAATAGCCCGGCAGCTCGCTTTTTCTCCTATTAAAACCTTTCCTTTCAGAGTGGTCTCTTGTGGTCATTTCCATTCTAACAGTTATGCCCATCAAAAAACCTTCTGAATGTATATGTTTATGCCTTTTGATTAATGCTGTTCTCACTTTTCATTAAAGAACCTTCTAGATGTTGACAAATACCAGGACCCATCAAAATGACAAGAAAAAAAGAAAGCTCAGTGCTAAACACTGGGAGAGTCATCTCTGTCACACCCACCAGGGACCAGGGAGCAAACAGAGTAGTGGAATGAATGAGTGCTGCTCTCACTGCTGCTAGAACCTTCTCTATGAAGGTGGCAGGAGACACTGAGGACGCTCAAAACTCATCAAAGCAGAAAATAAGAGGATGTTGAGGCACAACACTAAAGGAAGGAGATTTCTTTTATGCCCTCTGAAACTCAAGGAACATTGCATGAGGGGCAGAAAGAGTGTAAGAAACACAGGGTGCAAAGGCATACAATAATATGTCAATTTTCTGATCTCTGTGTCAATAATTAGGCACCCATTGAACAATATTAAGCCAGTCACAAATTTGCTCAATTGGATCAGAGTCAATTAGGTGTGTCCAACCTGCTGGGGGCTCCATGCAGCACACAACAAGATTACTTTGAAAAATTGTGAGATCTCTCTCTCCTTTGTAGATGACAATGTTCTGTCATAATGTCAAAAGTTTGGATGCCCCAATAGTATTTAATCTTCTGAAGAAGGATGAACCCTTTCAATGTCAAATGAATTTGATACCACCACATGATAGACCTTATTCTGGTATCCACTGACTGAGAATATTATTATCATGGATTTATAAGTTTTATTTAATAAATCACAATAGTATCTATAGTACTTTCACTTAAAAACCACACATACAGGTACAAAGGATTTCTTTTGTTATTGTTGTTTACTGTTTCAAATACATGTAGATTTATATACTCTTCTAATTCCAGAAGTTTCCAGGCAATTGAGGCCATCAGCTGGCAGCCAACAACCAGATAATGATAAAGTTCTTGGCATTAGAAGAACAAAGTGGTGGAGATAAGTGTGTGTTTGTGAACACTCCCTGTAACACACACACACCTAGAGGTAAGCATCCTTCAGTACACTAAAATATCTCTAAATAAAAAGGTGTTGTATCAGCTGATATGATAAGAAAAACTTGTATGGTCAAGGTTAAAAAAAGGACATACCATGAAACTAAACACTGAGCCCACTGGTAAGCTGCTTACTAGCACATCCTTCTTCTACAGGGTACTTTCAGCCACACAGAGGATGCAGGACGCCTGTCTCTAAAGGCACAGATTTAACCCTAGTGTCTCCGTTTTTACTCTATATTTATTCACAACTTCTTCAATGTGGCCTGGTCATTATTACTTCCATATTCTTGTCCAATTGATTTCCTCAGCTTAGAATAAATACATCTCTTGGACTGGAAGTTCTATAAAAATTTAACAGTTCTGACATGTGAGTTTTAATGAGAAAAATAAAATCCAGTTAGATTTTGCCATTAGAACTCTAGCTTAATTCAAAATTTACGAGAGAAATGCTGGGGGTTTGAATTAGGTGTTCCGCATAAACTCATGTGTTCTGAAGACTAGGTCTCAAGCTGGTGGCAATTTGGGAATTGAAACCTGACTGGAAGAGGTGTATTCTTGGGGTGGGCTTATGGGTATTATAGCCAGCTTCCCCTTGCTAGTGTTTGGCAGACTCTCTTGCTGCTGTTGTCCACATGATGTTGGCAAGGAGGTGATGTTCAGCCTCTGCTCGTGCCACATTTTCCCTGCCACCATGGAGTTTCCTCTAGAGTCTGTAAGCCAAAATAAATCCCCCAACCCACAAACTGCTTTGTGCCAGCAATGAGAAAGTAACTAAAACAAAAACTTACCTTTTTTTTTGGCATTTGCATGTGTGTATATATGGTCATATGTGTATGGGTACATATGTGGAAGTGAGGATGCATACACATTTGTGTGTGTAGGCCAGAGGACAACCTTGGGTATTACCCTCAGAAATCCCAGCTCTCTCTTTGTGAGACAGGATCTCTTGTTAGTCTGGAGCTCATCGAAGGCAAGACTGGCTGGCCAGCCAGCTCCAGGATGCTCCTGTTTCAGCATTCCAGGACTACAAGTGTAAAATACCCAGAATTTTACATGGGTCAGGACTGAAGGTTCAATGATTGCCAGCAAGCACTTTATCCTCTTAGCTGTCACCCCAGTCCAAAGAGAAGTTTACTAAAAACTAAAATAGGTCATTTGATAAGACTGAAGGATTTATTTTATGAACAAAGAAGAACCAGTTAGATACAGTATAGGCAGTGTTCAACAGATGAGTAATACATAAGTAAATGAGTACTTTATAGGCCATCTTGACAAAAAAGAAACAACTGAGTTAAAAAAGCAATATTAAAATTACTTCTTATATTCAATCTGACACAATAAAATAAAACTAAAATCAGCAGTCAGAGAAACTATAGAACATACACAAACTCATGGAAATTGAATAACACATTACTGATTAACAAAGAAATAAAGAAAAAAATTTAAAATTACTCAAATGAAAATAAAAACATGACATACCAAAACCTCAGGGATACTATAAAAGCAGCACTTAAGAGGGACGCTTATAGCCACAAGTATCTACATTAAGAAAAAAAAAAATCAGAGCTCTCAAGTAACTTTGGGGCCTAGAGAAAAACAAAACAAACCAAACTCAAGATCAGTTGGCAAAAAGAAATAATCAGGTCAGAAAATAGAGAAATGAAAACTAAAAAAAAAAAAAAAAATACAAAGAATAAATGTAATAAAGCACTGATTCTGGGCTAATGAGATGGTTCAGCAGTTAAGGTGCTTTCCTGCAAAACCTAAGGACCTGGGTTCAATTCCCCACTACCCATGGAAAGCCAGATGCACAAAGTGATGCAAGAGTCTTGAGTTTGTTAGCAGTGGCTAGAGTCTCTGACATGTCCTTTTTATCTACCTGCCTCTTTTCTCTCTCTCAAATAAACAAAAAAAGAATTGATTCTTTGAAAAGATAAAGATTTTTTAAAAAACCCTTTTAACACAACAAAAGAGAGGAGACCTAACTCACTAAAATTAAAAAAGAAAGGGGAGACATAATAACAAACTTTAAATTTATATTCCATTAAATTAGAAAACATAAAAAGAAAATTATGAATTTCTAGAGACATGAAACTTATCACACTTGAACTAGAATGAAATAATTTAACAGACCCATAACAAGATTGAAGCATGAATCATATATATTTTAACTAAAAAGTCCAAACCCAAAATGGATTTACTACCGAATTCTATCAGACCATTAAAGAAAAACTAACACCAAAGTATCTCAAATCATTCCATAAAATAGAAAAGGAAGAAATACTCCCAGATTCTTTTTATAAAGACAGTATTGCCCTCATATGAAAACCAAATAAAACCACAGCAAAAAAGAAAATTATAAACCAATCTGTAATGAACACAGATGCAAAAATTCTCAATAAAATACTTGGAATCTGAATTCAAGAACACACCAAAAAGATCATTCATCATGATCAAGTGGGCTCTATTCCAGAGCTGTAGGGATGGTCAACAAATACAAATCAATAAATGTAACACAACACAGAATACACTGAGGTATAGATCACAAGGTCCTCTCAGTAAATGCAGAAAAGGCATCCTTTCGGTAGAAAAGCCCTGAAGTGACGAGCAAAAGCAGCACACCTCAACATAATACATGGCAAACCTATAGCTAACATTATACCAGATGGGTAAACAAAGCATTCCCACTAAAATCAGGAACAAATGTGGGTTTTCATTTTCTCCACTCATGAAATATACCATTTGAAGTCTTAACTATGGCAGTGAGAGAAGGAAATAAGAGATAAATTGGTAAAGAAAGGAGCTGGAGAAATGGTTTGGCAGTTAAGGGCACTTGCTTGCAAAACCTAATGGCTTGAGTTCAATTCCCCTGTTGCCATGTAAAGTCAGATGCCACAAAGTGGTGCATGCATCTGGAGTTTGGGCTATAGTGAAATCCTAACACAAAAGAACAAGAAAAAAAAAAGGAAAGGAAGAAGTCAGAGTATCCTTACTAAAAATGATATGAATCTATACATAAAAGACCCTAAAAACTACCAGAAAAATTTTGGTCTAATAAGCACTTTCAGCAAAGTGGTAGGATCCAAAATTACATTTAACAAATCAGTAGCCTTGTTATATACCAATAGTATACATGCTAGAAAAGAAATTAGCAAAGCAATCCCATTCACAGTTATAAAAAAAACCAAACAGCCAGGCATAAAATCCCAGCCCTTGGGAAAATGAAGTAGGAAGATGACCATCAGCTCAAGAACAGTCTGGGCTATAGTGAAACCCTGCCTCAAAATATATATATATGCCATATATAACCAAAAAAGTAAATGACCCCTACAATGAAAACCTTAAAACATTGAGAAAAAGTTGAAAAAGACATTTCATGTCTTCCCATGTTTATGGATTAGAAGAATCACTATTGTAAAAATAATTATACGACCAAAAGCTATCTACAGATTCAATGCCATTTCCATTAAAATTCCAAGGCTATTCTTCATAAGTAGAAAAAACTCTTAAAATTTACACAGAAGCAAAAAAAGACCCTAAATAGTCAAAGCAATTCTGAATAAAAAGAATAATGCTGAAGATAGCACCATAACCTGATTTCAGAGCCATAGTAACAGAAGTTACATGGGAAAGAAATAGACATGTAGATAATGCAAGAGAACAGAGGACGCAGATATGCACCCATGCAGCTACAGCCAACTGATTTTTGAACAAAGATGGCAAAAACATAGAGAAGAGAGCTTCTTTAACATATAATGCTGGCAAAATTGGACATCCACATGTTGAAAAATGAAACTAGATCACTATCTCTCACTTGAACAAAAATAACTTCAAATGGATCAAGTATCTTTTTGGCATGTGTGCATACATGCATGCATATATACAACACATCTGAAGGTTAGAGGACAATTTTGGGGTGAGGAACCTTGGCCTCCATCTTGTTTGAGGCAGGATGTCTAGTTCACCACTACATTGGCCAGGTTAGCTGACCCACAAGCTTCTATGTGAGTCTCCTGTCTGTCTCCCTTCTTGCCCTAGGCATGGCAATTACTTTATCCACTGGGCTATCTCCCTATCTCTGGGATCAAAACCTAAAGGTGTGGGGCTGGAGTGATGGTCAGCAGTTATTACAGCCAGGGTTTGATTCCCCAGCACCCATATAAAGACAGATACACAAAGTAGCACATGTGTCTGGAGTTCATTTGCAGTGGCAGGAGGCCCTGAAGCTCCTAGACTCATTCACTCTGGGTCTGCCTGTTTCTCACTATCTCTATCTCTCTCAAATAAATAAAATAAAAATTTTTATTTATTTGAGAGAGAGAGAGAGAGAGAGAGGCAAACAGAAAGAGCATGAAACTGCAAAGGAACTCCACACACTATCAGACTTTCAAGCAAGTGCCTTTAACACCTGAGTCATC
>PVHP010001708.1:61542-101767 GCA_004024765.1 Zapus hudsonius | reverse complement strand
CTGACCTAACATCAGGTGACCAGGTGAAACCTTCATGGAATATACTAACAGAACCCCAGCTTCCACCAACCCAAGGCTAAGAATGTCATCAAATAGCTTCTGAAGCCTATGGTGGAGAATTTGGAGTAACCTAAATATATGTTTCCATGCCATGGTCACTCATATTTGGCTCCAAAATACACTATTTCTTAATGCTTTTGAGATGAGAGCTGTGTGTTTTGTGTCAACAAGAGTGATTCCTTCCTGGTTTTGGCTTAACTCTGAATTCCCAAACTATGCATTTGTTCCCCAAAGCTTCACAATTGCATGATGTCTGCTTTTTGAAATAGTAGCCCAGAGAGCTTGGAGACAGAGCTGACTGTTGGTGGAAACCACTATTCTGGAACAAAAATGTCTCTCTAGGCAAGTCAACAGAAGAGCAGAATTATATTTGAAACACACAGAGTCCTCCAAGGGCAAGCACCCACCATCCCTCTCTCCTGTCCTGGGAAAATCTAGTCATCAAAAAGCCCCACCTACCCCGCTGAGTCTAGAGAGAGAACACGTGACCTGCTAAGCCAGATCCAGGGACAGATGGGAACTTAAGAGAGCCACTTCCCAAATATCTATGAAGAGATTGTTCCAAGCCCTTTAAATATTCTCCTGACCTTCATTACTTGACCAATGTCAGTAGGGATATTATCACACATTACAACCTACAAAGAATAAAGCTGTGTACTCTTCCTGTTTACATTTACACCTGCAGATAAGATGATATGAAGCAATATGTCCTGAGAAGATGTTGGCTGGATGAACTAAGGGACAAAATGGAGAGGATTTTTCTACAGGTTATCATGCAGTCATATAAATAAATTTTAGATAACTCCCTGCTTAAAATCCAGAATATCTAATGCATAAATGGGTGTGTCATCTGGTTTTTAGGGGGTTTCTCTAATAACATGATACTAAGCATCTAATATTAATATATATAATTAAATAAGACATTAAAATAAATAAATACATTTTAGATCACTTCCTGCTTAAAATTACTCAAATGCTTGATTTTCTACTAAAGTGCACCCCTTCCTCTTAAAATTATTCATACCTTTTATCAGCTCTGATTTCTATTAAAGAAACAAAGATCTATATTCCCTTAATGAGCAAAAATCTATTGAAAATGAAGAAGCCAAGACTCCATGGATCATGCATGGTTTATTCAGAAGAAGAATGGAGACAGATAGCCCTGTGGCTTAAAAATCCAAACATTCAAAATTATTTAAACTCTGCAGATAATAATGAGCCTTTCTAATTTATCAGAATGATGACTGTGTCTTGAACTCTCCTAGCCCTTAATCATGTTCTAATTAACAGTGTCTTGCATTCAGCATGCACTTTTTCTCACTCTGGATGGTGAGTTATTTAAGTTTAATGCATAATATCGAAATATGGTGCTTTTTCTTTCACATTCATCTTTTAGTCCATTAAAGAAAAGAATTGGCAACAATGCTTCTGCTCAGAAATCATCTTAATTGGTACTGCTTATGAATGTAAATGCTTTTATTAATCAAGCTTTGATGAAAGGTTAGCCAGCCACAATGTGGCCCATTTATAGATTTGGTCCATCTTGATGTTCAGTTCGATTCTCAGCTACAGGAGACCAGCTCAGATACTTAAGTCAAAAATGGCCTTGCATTTGGTTAGAAACAACCACGCTTCACAAATTGCGATGATACAACATTGTCCACTGCTTTCAGTTTTTCGAAGTGTGATAATCGTTGACAAGCACTGGAGAGTTCCAATAGAAACTCTAAACTTCACTTTAATGATGTGTGTGTGTTTGTATGTTAATAAATAAATGTATCTTACATCATTGAGTTTTAATCTACGCTGAAACACATATCTCATTTAATGGTTAAAACAATATAACGTATCTTGTTTTTCACATTGTGTTTGTTTGTCTGTTTTTATGAGACAGCCTCACACTTTGAAGCCCAGGCTAGCCTCATACATTAATCATTTATCCTAAACATCCCAAGAGCAAGAGCTACAGTTGTGAGTCGCCACCCACTTCTAACCAACTTCCTCTAGGTCATTCCTCACAAAGATGTCAGAGGCAACCTACCTACATGGTCTATATCTTCTCATATTTTGTTTGTCTAAATCTTCTGAGTTTTTTTGTTTTGTTTTGAGAGAGTCTCATTCATGTAGCCTAAGCTGGCTTTGCATGTAGCTATCTCAGAGCTCACAATTTTGTGTGGTGCTGTGGATCAAATAGAGCCTCCTGCCTGCTAGGCAAGCTCTCTGCTGGCTGAGACTGAACTATGTCCAATCCCCATCTTCTTAAGTTCTTTACTATTCAGTATCCTATGGGTTTCAGTGTGACATTGTTTCATGTGTCTATACCAAGTGCTTTCCTCCTATTCGCTGCCCTCATTCCCCTTTCTTTCCTGCTTCTTCCTCCAGCCAGTCCCTTTCTGTCCTCTTTCCACATGGCTCCCTTTGTCATTTAACATCATATTTATAAATAATGTAACGAATGCATGTGCTTATGTAGAGGTACATAGATTTTATTAATCTAGGTTCTCACTAGTTTTCTTCCTCAATGGAACAGAAACCAAATGATTTTTTTACAAGTTCTACTAGCCTCCAGATCTGAAAAAAAAAAGTCATTTACTATAGTCAGAAAATATGAATGACAACAATGTAATTCAAGAATGATCCATCACATAATCCAATAGGGTCACTTTAATTGAAGCTCAAAACTTCCTGGAATGTAACTCATTTACCTTTGGATAGACTGATCCCCACATTCATTTGTAATAAACAATAATATAATATAATAAATAAATAAATAAATAATAAGATTCTTTACCTTTCATCGACATGGCCAGATGCTGGACATACCAAAGGTTCTGAAGAGGAATATAACTTTGATTACCCCTCCTGACAGTAACCCTTCCTTCTAGCAGTAGAAAGCACTGTAACTATGACATAAGCTATATCAAATTTCCATATACTAGATATCAGGGTGAAGTGGACCACTTCACCTTATATCCCCAAAAGGGGCTTGACCAAGACACCCCTACCTCTGCAGAATTCAAGACTGCTGTGTTAGGAACACTGTTTTAGTGCAGCTGGTGTTGTGAAGCAAACCCCACTGTCAAACTGAATTAATGCTTTTTTTCTTTCCTTTTACAATTGTCCCTGCTCCAGTTCCTAAAAAAAGATTTTTTAAAAGGCTCCTTTGATTGACTTGTCCCGTTGTAAAGTATGCACCTGCTGTGAAATAAAGCCACAAGGAGAAAAAAAAAGTTGAATAATTTAACTTTTTTATTTGTAAAGATAATCAAGGTTTTTCTGATTACATCTTAACTTCATAAATGTTAAATAACCTATCAGCATCTAGTTGCTGTGAATTATGAAGAGGAGCTTCGTGGGGAATATTAACCAACAGCATCCTTGTTCTTTAGTGAACGCGAAAATGGGTTATGACACCTTGTCATTGTGCGACTGGTGACTCTGACACCAAATAGCAAAACTGCCATTTGCACTTAGGGAAAATCGGTTCACTCGAGCTTCCGAGGCTCCTCGTGCTCTGACATAAATTTATGAACTCGGGAACTAACCAAGTCGTGTGGTTTCCCAGCTGACTCTAACAAATATGCCCATTTCATTTAGTCATCAGACATGGGGGGGGGGGGGCTCGGTCGTTTCAGACTCATTGCAGATGGCATAGGGTTTGCAGAAGCACAAGGGACTTGCATGTCACTGTCCTGTAAATGATGACAGTAGAGGGACCTTCCTTCCTAAATGCATGTCAGTGTTTGACATGTTCACAGCTGAGAAGAGTGTTTTCTGTCTCAACACCTCCTAGGTATATGGAAAGGGCATTTGTTGCCAGTTAACTACAATGTGAAAAACACATTTCCTAGGTCCATGCTTTGGTTAATCATGCTTAAACCTAGATCAATATTGTGTCTTTATCTCAGGTTTAGTGGACGTGTAGTTTTGCTCCCTGGCCCGGTGAGAGTCCTGTCCTTTTGAGCAGATAAGTTTCCTCTTGAAGGATACAAGGCTTGGAAGCACACCAGTATAAAGAGAATAAAGACAAAGAAACTAACTTCAGACAAATCGGATAAAAGATAGTTCTAAATGATGACTGAGTGATAAAATGTCTTCCTAGGAATCCATCTTGATAGGATACATGTACACATCAAAAAAAGATATGTAAGGAAAGGTTGTTATAAAGACATTCAGTTGAATGGAGGCTGAGGAGATAGGTCAGTGGTACAGTGCTTACTTCATATGCATGAAAACCTGAATTTAATCCCCAGTGTCCATGATATAAAAGCCAGACATGATGGTGTGGGTTTATAATCCCAGAGCTAAGAAAACACAGAGTCATATCTGGGGTTCCTGACAACTCAGTCTAGCCTAATTAACTAAGTTCAAAGCCAACAAGGAGCTGATGGAATGACTCAATGGGTAAGTGTTTTCTGTGAAAGCAGAAGTTCCTGAGAGGAGCTCAGATCACCTGAGTTAAATCCCCATCATCCATATAAACAGCTGGTTGTGACCACACACATCTGTGACCCTAGTCCTGTGGAGAGCAGAAACCAGAGAATTCCTGGGGCTCGTGAAAACAGCAGGCTCTAGAATCAGTGAGAGACTCTGTCTCAAGGAAACACATGGGTGAGCAATGTAGAAGGCACACTTGATGTTCTCCTCTAGGCCCCACACTTCTATGTGGGCACATACGAACACACACACACACACACACACACACACACACACACGAGCATGTCTCACACACACCACATGTGCACCCCAAATATTTCACAAAAAGGGAATGAGAAGTGACACCTATCAGTTACTTTCGTGTCACTGAAACAAACTTTGCAACCAGAAGTAGCTTATAGAAGAAGGTCACTTGGGATTATAGTTCCAAAGAGTAGAGTCTATCATGGGAGTGAAAGTATGACAGGATCAGGAAAGCAGTGTCACGTGGTCACATCAGCAGGGAGGAAGCCAGGGAGGGCCAGGTGGTAACACATCAAGGCTGGCCCCCAACAACACACTTCCTGCAGCAAAGCTCCATCTCCTAAAAGTCCTACAACCTTCCCAAATGACACCAATTTCTTCAAGACAAGCCTGGAGGGAAGGGGCATTGCATTCTAACCACCACAACCCCTGAGGTTGTCCACAGACATCCACAGACACTCACCTGCATGAGCACACACACACACACACACACAAAATGAATAGTGCATTCATTTATGATTGTAACAGTAACTTCCTATGAAAGTTTCAAAAGTGTCAGAGCACATGGGAATAGGGTCATTGTTGGAATTATCTTGCTTTATTTGGCTTCATTTTGTTCCATTTCCTGTTGTTATGTAGAGACAGGCACCATGCATTTGGCACTGGCTATTTGTAGAGGGGGGTGAGCTGATGTATGTGTGTGTGTATGTGTATGTGTGTGCGTGGACATGTGTGTGTATGTGTGTGTGTGGACATGTGTGTGTACGTGTGTGAGTGTATGTGTGTGAGTGTATGTGTGTGTGATGTAGTATATGTGGTGTTTGTATGTGCATGTGTTATATGCACATGTGTGTACAGATATGTGTGCCCCATGTGCTTCCATGCAGAGCAGAGGAAAATTTCAGCTGAACCTCCTCTATCGCTCCTTCTGACTTATTTCCCTGGAACAGTCTCTCACCAAACCTGGCGTTCCTCATATTTCAATTAGACGGGCTGATCAGCAAGCCCCAGGGACCCTCTTGTCTCTGTTCTCTTCAGCACTGAGGTCCCAGCCACATGGCTTTATAAATAAATGGGTGCTGGAGATCAAACTCAGGCCCTGAAACCTGTGCAGCAAGCGCATTTATCCATGAAGCTATCTCCACCGCCCGTATTTGGCATTCTTTATGTTGCAAGAAGTGCTGAACTCTTTCAATACATTTTCTAGTGCAACCCTTACACTCCCATAAGGATGTGGCTGTCAGTATCTTGGCTTCATAGAACAGACTGGTGTTCCTGGTGGCTACGTGGTATGCAGCAGGGACTTGGGACATAAGGGCAGAGGAAAGATTTGATCTTGTTCCCCTCGTTTCTCCAGCTCAATAACATGGGGCATAGTTTCAGAAATATGTGTTTGCCAGACTTCTCTACAAGATCTGCCCAAGGAACAGGAAAGCCAGAAGGAACATGTAATCCTAGGTCTGAAACCAGCCTCAATCCATCACCATACACTTGCAGTTTCTTAGTCTTGCTTTAAAAATCTGACAAATTCATGCAAAATCGCCATTGTTTCTCATGGTACTTGTCTTATATCACACGGTGTATCATTTGGGGGAATGATTTCTACTAATCTTCACTAAAGGCAGATAGGCTGCTATTGTTCTGGGCACCGGAAAGTCCTAAGAAAGGCAACTCCAGTGATGGGTTCAGAGTCAGGCAGACCATCTTACCTTCATTCACTGTGGACAGAAGTGACAGCCTTCCTTCCTTCCGTCCTGCACTGTCAGGATCACACTGAGGAGAGATGTCCCAAGTGTGAGGTAGAGCAACACGGCCTCCTGTTGGAAATTTCTGTCAACACATCCTCCAGCTTAAAGGTCAAACTGCAAACTGAGAGGCCCCTGGCTCTTCTTCAATCTTTTTTACTACCTTGAGTAGCACTCTCTGAAGAGCGTTTTTAGTGGGAGTGAGGGAAGCTGGTGGTACAGCTTTTCATTCTACTTTTAATCGAGTACTTAGATTTCCCTTGCCCATTAATGAAGAGAGTCTCAAATGTTCTCTGTAATCAATTCTCTCCACCCAATCCTCAAACTTCATTTTAATTATAGCAGTCTTGTTGGGAGCACTAAAAACATTCCCAGTTTTGTCTTACAGTTGAGAATTAGGCCTTGAAGAAAATCTGAATAAGTCCATGATGTATACTCACTATACCAATCAAGACAAAAATGAATTCAATTAAATTTTCTAGGTGTTTAATCTTTTCATTATAACATAAGCTTTTCTCCTTCATGAAGAAAAAAATATGCATATAAATTTCTGTTACCTGAGGTCAAGTAGAACTGTCAGAGACGAGGCCAACTATTCACCCCATGTCTGGGAAACACTGTCCATGATGAATTCATTTTAAAATAAGACAGTTTAAAACAAAGTTTTTCATGAACAGTGTGTTTCTGCATGAATGTACAGACACATATTTTCTGCAGTCCTATAGTGGGTTCATTCTGAGTTGACCTCTACTCCTAATCTAAGAGTCTTATAAAAGTTTTCATGACTTACCACACATAAAATTTTTTAAACTCAGATGCTCTGGGAAGTGGAACTCACACCCAAATTTTGTGGATAAAGAAAAGCTAATTCCCTTGACTCAGATAGGAAAACTGTGAATTTCTAAAATTTTGCAAGTCAAAGTGACATTTTAGAAAGAAGTTCTATATTTGTCCTTGACTCTGAATATTCCTTGATGTGAACCCAAAACTGTCCAGTGCGTGGGGATCTCCTAGGAAGTTTGGTGTTGAAAGCTTTAAAGGTCCATCTGTACTTTACTTCTTCCATTAAAGGCAATTCTGACTGGACTACTGTTTGTTTCTCTGGATCTAATCAGTTCTGAGAACTGTTCTGCCTGTCTGCACATGTTCTCTGAACCCCGTCTTGAAATGTTCCCTCTCTTAACTTAATCTAAGATTTTATTTTCCAGGCAGAACATAAAATTAGGAAGATAAGCTTTAATATCAGGTAGGCCTTACCCCCAATTAATCAATGTGCAATATGGAACAAGTGGCCTCACTATTCTGAAACTTACTTTTCTCATCTTAAAAAAAAAAAAAGCCAGGCATGGTGGCGCACGACTTTAATCCCAGCACTTGAGAGGCAGAGGTAGGAGGATTGCCTTGAGTTCGAGGCCAGCCTGAGATTATATAGTGAATTCCAGGTCAGCTTGGACTAGAGCGAGACCCTACCTCGAAATAAATAAATAAATAAATAAATAAATAAATAAATAAATAAATAAATAAATAAAGGTTGTGATCTAACATTGTCTTGCAGCTTCATTCATTGGATCAAATGACACTTACTTGAGTGTCTACTCTGTCCCAGAAGTGAGACAGGAAGCAGAGTTGAAGGAGAACAGAGTCCCTGATTTTATGAAGTTGGCGGTCTACTTTTGTTAAGAGAGACTACCTGCTCGCTGAGATAAGAGAAGTGTGCCACAAACCCTCTGCTGGGTGTCACTTCTGTAAAGAATGCAGTAACCCTCCATCTGGTCCCTACCTCCTGCCTCCCATGTTTGCGATCCATCTATTCACCTGCCATTAGCAATATCATTCCAAATCATAGGCTGAGTTTAAGAAAAAAACTCAAGATGTTCTTGTTGCTGATTTTACAAAGAGAAAATTAATAGAATGTAATGAGCATGTGGGTGAAGAAAGCAAGGGCCACCCCAATGGGGTTAACTCAGGCTTCCATCGGAACACATGGAAGGATCACATTCAACCCACTAAGAATGTGCTTGGGAGTGAAAATATAGCTAATTCTGACTGGGATCTCCTGGCGGGATGGAGGCACCTGGAATCTACAGGCATAAATATCAATAGCAGTGAGGATGTTGAAAATGTGCCATTCAGGAGGGATATAAAGACATCAGGAGTCAATGATGGGATGATATAAGTTAAGTTCTCAAGACAAAAGTAACCGTTTAAGGAGGATGTTCCATGTTGAAAATAACAACGCCCAGCTTGGGTTATTAAATTCAGCACAATCCAGCACCTTCCAAGAAGACGTTATCAATCAGTCATGATTGGGAGCAAAATCTGGAAAAAGGCCTTATTTGTGTCCACAGGGCACAAAAATCTTGAGCATCTTCCATGTGTTGTAGCTCAACCTCACCTCGCCTTCAGCACCTGAACCACATCTATGCAAAGCAAAAGCACATTTCCTTTTTGAGACCTTATTTCTCATGGGTCATGGAGTCCTGTATTGTTTGCACTGTGATGTCCTCAGTAGATTCCATTGTTTCTATAGTGATGACAAACTCGCTAAGTATGCAGTGAGCAACTAATCCCATCAATGGCTTAGTTTTCAGGCCTGTGAGCTAATCTAGTCAGAGTCCCATTATGTGATTCATACAAAGCACATAGCCTCTCCTTAAGGGTACATGTGGCTGGAGAGATGGTTCAATGGCTAAGGCACTTGCCTCCAGTGCCTAAGGCCCCGGGTTCAATTCCCCAGGTCCCACATAAGACAGACCCACAAGGTGGTGGCCCTGGTGCACTCTCTCTCTCTCTCTCTCTCTCTCTCTCTCTCTCTCTCTCTCTCTCTCTCTCTCTCTCCTCTCTGCTTGAAAATGAATAAATAAAATATTTTTTTAAAAAAGGTACATGAGTCATTCATGAACAAATAAAACTTAGCAGACTTAGTTTTATGACTAGACTGTGAATGAGATAAAATAACACAACCTCCTTTTTCAGGAAGCAACGGTGTAAAATGACAGTTATTGGACCCAGATTTCATATGTCTTTAAGGTTCATATGTGTCGCTGACTGTCCTGGCTCAATAACTAGTGCATGGAGAATTCTCTAGATATACTGCGATTTGGGTATTTCATGGGATACTATGTCAAGAATCTGTATCAGGGGCTGGAGAGATGGCTTAGCGGTTAAGGCACTTGCCTCCAGTGCTTAAAGACCCAGGTTCAATTCCCCAGTACCCACGTAGGCCAGATGCACAAAGTGGCCCATGTAGGCCCTGGTGCACTCATACTCCTCTCTCTCTCTTTCTGCTTGCAAATGAATAAATAAAATTAAATTAAATTTAAAAAAAGAATCTGTATCAGGCAGGACACATACACATTGCTCCATAGAAAAATTACTGTCACAAGCAAAGCTGGTGTTGATTTTTTTTAAGTACTTTAAGAGTAAGTATGCCTATGGAAAATGTAACTCTTCCTAAATGTTTCATATTTGAAGTGGAATATGCCTTCATTTTTATTTGCCAGTAAGGGCATACCTTTGGATATAGATATTATGACATATTTTTTGAAAAGTAGGTAATGTTGGATATATATATTATGACATATTTTTTTGAAAAGTAGGTAATGTACATTGTTTGCTCTGGGAATATTATTGCTATATTTGGTGATTTTGGTTATTGCCGCTTTTAATTGTTATATTGAGTAATTGCTTACCTTTCAGTGACAGGATATTAAGTATGCATGGTTCTTAAAGGTCAGAGCTGTTGACCATCCTGTATGACATGCATTTATGCCTCTCTCTCTCTCTCTCTCTCTCTCTCTCTCTCTCTCTCTCTCTCTCTCTCTTTCTCTCTTTCTCTCTCTCTCTCAGGAATCCTCTTTCCAGGCATTCCTGTGGAGTACAATGTCTTGCTCAATGGTGGAAGTGTAACACCTCTGACCTTCTCAGCTGGGTACCATCAATCCGCCCTTCTGGAGAATTTGGTTCCATTCACACAGTATGAGATTAGGATACAAGCATGTCAAAATGGTAAAAATATTTTAGACACTTGATCTGAGCTTTTATGAAAAAAAATCAGAAATACTTTTGTTCCTTAAAAAGGAATAAATTCCCAGTTAAAATATAAAAACAACTATGTCACTGTCTGTTCTTAGTGGGCTGTTTACCCAGGAAAATCAGAGCCGGGCTTTATGTATTTCTGCACATTAAATCATGAATATTTAAATATATTAAAATGGTGGCTTTGTAAAGTCTTATTTTACAAAGCCTTTTAAAAGGAAAACACCTAGCTCACACAAAGAAGCCACTGGTAATGTAAAACAAAATGGACATTACAAAAATTTCATAGAAAATGTGTTGAACTTGATTTTATTTAAATGGTTTAGCAGAACAAAGAAGCTATTTAAGGAGTTTAGTTACACACAAATGAATGTGCTGTATCTTATGGTGTTTCCTTGGACCCAATCTCAGGTACCTGAGCTGTTTCACTGAACTCCGTGCCTTTGGCTATGGCCAGTGGGATCATCAGCTGGCGTGTTATCTTACAGAACACATGCAGCAACCTTCTTTGCTCTTAGTGATGGTCAGTCAGATGGAAACTGAAATATACATAGAAATCAGAAAATACATTACACATTAATTGTTTATTTATCTCCACTTTACATTAAAAAATAGAGATTTATGGGGCTGGGCAGATGACTTAGTAATTAAAAGTACTTGCTTCCAAGGCTGCCTGCTTGCACACATATAGAGCTGGACACAAAGTGTCCCATGTGTCTGTAATCCCCATGCACCCCTGGCAATGAGCGATGGAGCCAGGAGAACCTGGAAGCTGGTGGGCCAGCAGCAAAAACAGCAAGGGAGGTTTTCTCTCAAGGAAGGTGGAAGGAAAAGACAAACATCCCAAGCTGTCCTCAGACCTCCACACATGTGTCAGAGCATGAGCACACCCATACACGTGCACAAACATACATACTATACACATCGTCCATGTGTACAGAATAAAAACCAGACTGACAGACACAAATAGATCATGTGTCTCTGTCCTACCTATCATCCATAACACCTGCTTGCCAAGTAAAACCAACTCATATGCGTGTCCAGATCCTTTTGCGTCTCCTTCAAGACACATGCCAGTCTGCCACTCACCGTGTATTGGATGGGACTCCTGCGTTTCATGCCCAAACCCCACAGAGTTGATTGGGATTTGAAGGCTGAAAAAATTGCCATGGTGAATTCATATCAGAGACTGAGAGTCTGTTTTATAACTTCTCTCTGCAAACCAGACCATGGCATTTTGGTTTAAACGGTATCACTTTCCCTGATGCAGTTTTCCACTGAACCATATGGAAAAAAAAAAGCTTTAAATTACTTTTTTTTTTTTTGATTTAAGGGTATAATCAGCTTCTGAACCATATGCCCCTGAAATTGTGCTATGGAAGTAAAATAGCCTTAGAAATGATTCCTTCCTGTGTGTCTAGAGAACAGTGGTTAGTTTTAAATATTGGTAAAAAGAAATACTACTAAAAGTGAACAGGGTGCGTGGGTTGTACACAGCTTGTGAACTTCAAACACATTCTCCCTTCCTGGCTCGGGTGACTGAAAAAGACACAGAAATGTCAGTCAGTTGATGCTATGTTGCCTGTGTCGGGGTGAATAAATCAATGTTTAATTAATGGATCATTCAGAAATGATCCCACTACTAAATGCCTGAATTCTGCGAGTCATCAGAGTTCTGAACTAAAATATGTATAGAACTGTGTATGTAGGGTTTGGGGAAGTCGCTTTTTATCATAGAATTGTCCTGCTGTATGTCTATGTGAACCCTTTTTCTTCTTGACTAATCACTAAAGCCATGGATTATTGTTCAAGGAGCTTGTGGAGTGAGCCGTGGGGCATCTGTGAGGACATCTGAAGCTGCTCCCAGGGATCTGCCGTCCCCTCTCCTCAAGGCTCTGGGGTCATCTTGCATCCATGTCACATGGAGTCTACCTAGTAAGCCCAATGGCGTCATCACCAGCTACCTGATTCACAGGTGAGGTTTCTGTGAGGAGGGCAGGTGTCTCCTCCCCTCCCAGGACAGGAGAATGATGTATATTTTATGCTCACTGGAGGGGGAGGAAATGCTTTAAGGAACATCTGCTAGTGAACACTGAGGTTGATGCAGGGAATTCTGACCCCTTGTCTGCGTGACCTTCTCTGCCTGAGATCCGCTTGGCATCTGGGACCCTGGAGCCCAAGAACTGATGATCTTTTGAACTCCACATCCCAAGTGTTATCTCTTTCTGTTTCCTGTTCTGATAGCTCTACTTGTGTGTTTATGTTGGTTTGGTTACATGTTTGTTTCTGCAGTGCTGGGGAGGAAACCTAAGGCCCTGTGCCTTCTTAGCAAGTGTTCTGCCACTGGGCCACATCCCCACGTGCTCACTGCTGGGGAGCAGAATGTCTGTGGTGTGGTGTTCTCATCCTGTACACAATTAAAGACACGGATCAACTAAAAAGAAACAAAAGTGGAGAAAAGAAAAAAAATGGAGTCAAAAAGAAAGGAAATTTTGAGGCAAGACAGTAGCTGAGGAGGATGGAGGGATGAGAGAGAGTGAAGGGGAAGAAGGAGAGATTGGAGCGGGAGGAAGGCAGAAAATAAAGCAGAAATCAGGGCAAACACCCTGCTGGCTGAGAGCTTAATGGGTGCAGAAGACATTGCAACTCCCTGCAAAAGTCACAGCTGTGCAGAAGCCACACGAAAGCCACCAGGGATCCCCTCAAAGCCCTCCTACTTCTGCATCATCTGTTGCAATCTGTAGAAGTCCCCCATTGTCCCTTGTGTGGTCAGTGCTGCGGACATTTTCTGCATCTTCCTTGAGGCTCCCCTGTCACTTCAGACACGGAAAACCCTTGACTCAGAGCCTTCTTCTGTGACCAGTTATGAATTTGTAGGACAATCATGTGAAAAGAAAAAGGTACTGTTGCATTTCTGGTTATGTAAATGGCATTACCGAAAACGAGCAAGCCAAATTTCTTCTCAGCAAACATTAATTTGAAGAATAATATTTCTGATTCAAATATACCCGAACATGTAAAAATGGCTAATGCGAATTTACATTTTATACTAAGCACATTAGCGCCGGCTCTAAAATGCCCATCCTCCTGAAAGAGTTTTTATTTCATCTGCTTAATGCTAATTGTATGAGGAAAGCTCGTCAAATTCCTATTCGGAATAAAAGGAAATTAAGTATCTATCAGAGACCAGGACCGAGCTTCACTCTGTTGGTTTGGTAAATAAAACTCCTGATTACAGGGACTGTTCCAGCTTCAGAGAAAGAAAACAGGAAATATAGTGCAGAAAGCCCGCTTCAATGAAAAATACTGTAAATTGAATTTGACAGCATTTGATGGCATTTGATTATTCTAGTCACGGCCAAACAATGATATAAAGAGTAATATGGAACAGAATGTGTTACTGCCTAGCAGACTCAAAAGCAATAAACCTTCTTCCAATGTGACACAATCACTTGGCAATCATAATTGTAGCCTGTTTGATACCTCTGAGTACAGCGGAAGGGCACTGACTGACATAGATACATTTTGTTTTTTATTTAAAGTGAAATGAAAATGGTGCACGAGGGCTCCAGATACAATCGTTGTATTCACCTACCTAGGCATGAATCACTTGAGTTATTTCGGCTGAAGTTTAAATGTGCTTAGACAACAACAATATCAAATTTTTCTTAGATAGCTGCAAAAAAAAAAATCAGAAATTTGTAAGGACAGAAATAGCGTGTAGACACATCGTTCTTTTTCATCCTGAGATGCAAGAGGGCCCCTTGAGTCCTTAGATCCCCAGCCTGCAGTATTTCTGAGGAATCTGAGGCACGTCCTCTATGCTCAGTCACTTGGTTCCTCTTTCTTGTATCTCCACCACGTAACACAACTGGACTCATAGACAGGGTTTGGCATAGGCAGATATTGCCATCATATTACAGGAAGCCAAACTGTCAATTTCATTTTGAAAATGCTTCTCATTATCACGGTTCCCCCAGTCACTTCCTTCTCTATAGTTCCCCTCGGGAACTCTACATAGCCTTTTAAAAACTGTGTCTTCCCTAATAAAAGGGAAAGATGTTCATGGTTTCCAAAAGATAGCAAACCAGCCTGTGTCTTGGTCGCTCTGCTCAGACCTGGCAGAAGCAGCTTAGAAGAAGAAGGACTTGACTGTAGCTCACAGTCTCCTGGCAGGGAAACATGGTGTGGTTTAAGGCAGGGGACTGATTTCTGTCCATGGTGGCAGGCACATGAATCTTGCTCACACCTCAAAGAGAAGCAGAAATCTCAGGAGGGAGTTGAGCCAACCTCTACCTCACCCTAGGTCACTGCCCTCTGCCCTGTCTGTCAACTAGACCCACCTTCCAGAGGTTCCACAACTTCCCCAAACAGCACCAGTAGCTGGGACCAATGTCCCCTATGGGGGACATTCATATACATACCAGAACAACCTATTGATGTTGATTAGTGTGCCTGTTAAGTAAGCTACTTTGTACACCACATGTGAGTCGCAAAAGTTTCCCTATAAGATTGTTTTATAAGTAATGGGGAGAAGACTTAAATTAGTGCTGTGTTTGTTGGTGTCTAGACGAGGCCAGCTTTGACCTTCACAGATTCCTCACAGTTTTTGGTATGGATTCCCCCTTCGACTTATTCCAATAATCTTGTAAATGGTATGAAAGCTTATCATTCCTATCAAAAAAGAAATCTATCCATGGCATTTTCTTAGGACATAACCAAAGACTTAATGAAATTACCTCCTACCACTAGGAGCTTTCATTTAAATAGAAGCAAAATTGCATAGGCTTCTATTATCTTGAACTTTCCTTTTAAAATAAATAAAAATATTTGAACTGTGTGCCTTAGAAGACAAAAGTGCATACAAAACACTGTAAACATTATGAGGATAGAACAAAAAAAAAAATACTGTACCTTCCTTCTAAGTAATTAAGTTAGTGAACATAAAGGACCATTAGCCTTTCAGAATTGTGTAAGGATTGTCCACAGACATACTACCCTGAATGCACGTGATCTAGTCAGAATTGTGTAAGGATAAACAGAAAGGAATCATGAGACTGTAATGTGTTACATGTGAACTGAAAACAGGATGGATGTTATCCAAAGCTTTCCTGAGGATGGTAGATCTGGAACACATCTTGGAGCACAAAGATATACCTACTATGATTGTTTAAGTATGTGGCACATTTATATATATATATATATATATATATATATACATATATATAGTGTGTGTGTGTCTTCTCTAATGAAAGGAAAAGATGTGTGTGGATAGATATAGATAGATTATATATATATATATATCAGAAAAATAACTGGATATTTAGACTTGAAAATAATGACTCCAACAGTTCTCTCCAAGTGGCTGGTTATGATTCTTTTAAATACTTCTATTGCTCATCTGCATCTTCTAATTATTTTCACATTTATTACATGGTATAATAAAGACAAAACAGTAACTTTATGGACTCTAGATGCAAATATGCCATCATTCTCTTTGTGATTTCCCTACTTCCCTCCTTCTGTGAACATCATCACTTTCGATAGCAAGCAATCAAGCTGTTATCAGGAAGAGAAACCACACCAGTTACATCCACAGAAGGAATTTAATATAAAATAATTGGTCGCTGGTTATAAATTTGTCAACTAGATAACTGAGAAGATCAGAAGAACTCTAAGATAATATGGAGGTGACAGCTGCAAAAATAAATAATAAATAAATAAGCCACCTTTAAGGCTGAGGGAACAAAAGAAAGTGGTCAGAATTATTAAAAATTAAAAATTTAGAGGGGGACACCTGGGAGACTAGGAACCCAGAATTCTGCCACATGATCGCTGGGAAAGAAATGTGAAATGGAGTAGGGTTTTTTTGTTTTGTTTTGTTTTGTTTTTTTTGCTTTTTGAGGTAGGATCTCGCTCTAGCCCAGGCTGACCTGGAATTCACTCTGTAGTCTCAGGGTAGCCTCGAACTCATGGCGATCCTCTTACCTCTGCCTCCTGAGTGCTAGGATTAAAGGTGTGTGCCACCACACCTGGCTTTTGGAGTAGGTTTTTCAAGCTTGGAAAAATTACATCCTGGAAACATCTACTCCTGAGGGGAAAGAGTTGCTACTTCCAAGGTGAAGAAAATGTGAAGTGTCAACTTCCAAACAGATAAGTAGGAGAAAGCCAGAATCTTTTGCGGTGTGACTTCCTGATGTCACTGAACATCAAGTCAGCTGGTCATAGAAATAAAAATTTCAGGGTTCTACATATTCATAAAAACCAAACCTAGCAGGATGGGCTTAGAGCTAGAAACAGTATCTTTTTTAAAAAGGCCCATTTTCTTAGTGAACCATTGTTATTGGTTAGATTAAAATGTCCCCCATAGGCTCCTGTGTTGGAACACTTGATCCCTAATTGGTGGCACTGTTTTTGGACATTGTGGAATCTTTGGGAGCTGGGGCATCATTGACAGAAGTTGGTCACTCAGGGACTTGAGGTTTATAGTATGCTTCTTCCTGGTCCCCCCTGATTCCCGGTTCCCCCTGATTCCTGGTTCCTGATTCCTCCTGCTTCCTGCCTTCCCCACATACCCCCACCCCTCACCCCTGCTTCCTGCCCACCCTCACCCCAGTTCTTGGTCCCCCTGCTTTCTCCCTTCCCCCATCCCTAGTACCCCTCCTTCTGATCCCCTGTTTCCTGTCCCCCCTCCTTCCTGGTTACCCCCCTCTGCTTCCTGGCTCACAGAGATATGAGCAAGCAGGCTCATACACTCCCTGCCAGGAGCCACTCCCACCACTATGCCTTCCCCATGGTCAACAAAGAACCCTAATAAACCCTTCCTTTTGTCAGATACTTGGTCACAGTGATGAGAAAAGTAACTAACACAACAAAGTTTCAGCAACTCTTGGACTGTATGCATGGTGTGGCGAGTGGCCCAGTCGCTCCGTCAAGAAGTCCTTAGTGCAAAGCATGAATGTGCCATGTTTCACTAGCTGCTGACAATACATAGATGATCAAGGGGGAGACATAGCTTTGGGGAGCTTGTAGTATGATATGGGAGATAGAAATATACATACATATATATATATTGTCTGCCAAGGAAATCGGTACAGGAAAGAGCACTCAGGGGGGGGGGGATATAACTGGCTGGAAGAGGAAAGCGTGGGAAAGGCTCTCTAGAAATTAACTTGGGGCAAAGTTTTAGAAGATATTAGATCGGCAGATAGAAAGGAGTAAAGAGAAAGAAAGGTAAGGAGGACTTCACAAAGATGAACAGATAGCAACGCCACGGAATATCATGGAATACAACTGAAGGTACAGGCAGGCAGTTGCTTCTGACAGGAATCTGAATTGTGAGCAAAGGCCTCAGAGAATCCCAGGTGGTGAGCACTGGCTGGTACCATGGCAGATTGCTGAAGGTTTCAGATGGGTGGAATCTGAAAATTTTGGAGAGACCTTTGCTGTCTTCTCCCCCCGAGCATCCATCCACTTACTCCACAAACCTGGATGATTTGACCTTCACAAAGCCTTCTGCAACTCACCTGTGCTTCCATTTCTTCTAAGACCTTCCTAGTTTAGGGGAGGTGTGTGGGCTGTCGGGATGACCTCCATGTTCAATGTCCTTTCCATAATTGCCAGGTAGCCTGCTTCAGCACACTGACCATCTCTCCACTAACCTCACTTGTACCTTGTACTGGGTTTACAGAATGATTTCTGTTTACATGGTTGTATGTGGTTTAAGTCTTAGAGTTCTAGGATAACACGGATAGAGAATTACAGAATTTCATCGAAGCTAGAAGACTCAGGCTTGATGGTCCAATGTCATTAAACTAAATGTCAGAGCTAAGTCCTGTAACTTATCCCCTCTGACTACAGACGAGTCATTCTCTGTGCATGTGTGCATGGTGTATGTGTGGTGGTGGTCGTATATGATGCAGATGTGTATGGATGCCCTGTGGAGGCCAAAGGAGAGTGTCAGGTGTCTACCTCCATCAGTCATCCCCCAGTTTTTCCTTGAGATGGAATCTCTTACCCATTGCAGAGCTTACCGTCCTCCTGTCTGTTCCCCACAGGAGGGGGGCTACTGGTCTGCGTGGTCACACCAAGCTCTTTGCATGGACGCTGGGAATCAGACTCAGACAGTCTCAGGCCCTTGCACTTAAGCACAGAAAGCTCCCATACCTGCTGAGCAATCTCTCCAGGCCCACGATACACGCACACACCTGCCTGTTTGTTTAAATCCAGAGTATTTTCATGGTCTTCATGGGGAGACAGTCACAATTCCTTAATATGAAACTTGTTCATAGAAAATTCATTGCATTGTATTCCAGGATTTTTATTTAATTGCTCCCAGAAATAAGTAGTGAATGGTGCTGGTGGAAGAAATTGAGATAATATTAGAGACAAATATATATATATATAAAGGCCTTAGAGTTCATATTTATTTTCATGTTCTCCTGTGTTAGGCAACAGAAATGAACTCTAGTTGGGAAAAACTAAGGTCTGTCCCAAATGACCTCTAAGCAAAGAATTACCATGTGGCTACTTAGAGAGAAATGAAAATATGATTTCTGTAAACACAGATGATCAGGAGGAACACTGCCAGGTACAGGAGTGGTCAGGGCAAATCTTAATTAGGAAACTTGTTTCCTCATCCACTTCGGCTCAGTATATGTTTAGACATAAAGGGATTCTGGCTTTTTGCACCATTGATAAGATGTTTATCTATGATATTAATTTATTGATTGAGTGATAGAAATAAGAAATACTTCTCCAGCCTGCACCTTTCCAACACTTTGGGTGAATAAACTTGAAGTTGATGTCATAATCTCTTAAATCATAAAGATTTTAATTCTTTTTCCTTTCTGGCCAAAATTTGTGTAAGAATGTTAGTTTTATAACAACCAGCCTAATTTCAATTTGGGAATGCATGAGAGTTTAATAAAATCAAACGAATTGTTGTAGCAAATGTTATTATTTCCCCATAGAACTTAAGGAGGGAGGCTTCTTTGCATATCCTGTCCCTGGCATCACAGTTAGAGAAGTCCTTGGCTACAAGCCCTAGGGTTCATTAGAGTGGATCCCTCCCCAAGATACACCTGGTACCTGTTACAGCAGCCACAAGGCCCCGACATGGAGTGCAGAATCTGGTCCAAGCATGGTAGCGGGACGTAATGAGGCAGGCTGCCGACCTGTAATTGCAGGTCACCGAGAGGGACCTGTGAAGCCTCTCTAGCCTCCAGCAGTAAGTTTGTCATTGCTCCCTCTTAGGTCACAGTGATTGATCAACTTGTAGGGAAGCATCAGATTCCTAAAGCCAGAGATCGTACGCATCCTGCCTTCTCTTTCTTTTTTTTTTTTTTAAACTTGGTCTTAATCACCCTTTAAGTTCAGATGGGGCTGGTTAATCTGCTCTGGCAGCGTGTGTGTTTTCCAGCATCTGAAGAGTGTGTTAATTAAAGACTCCTAACAGCCTGGAATTACATTGATTTATTCATCACTCGCATCTCAACTAGACTAGACAGTGAGCTGAACGAGCAGGGTCCACCTCTGTGCAATGTTCTTCAAACCAGACCCAGTATGATGCGGGAATCGAGAAAGATGAGGTTAAATGCAGAAAGTTCATAGAATGGCATGCCTCTTAGCCACTCATTTGAAAAATGAATCCTTGAACACTTAGTGGACTTTGAACTTGGGAGATGGAGAAACACCCAGCACGGGCACCTCCCCTTCTGCCAGGTTGGCAATGACCTTATCTCTCCATGAGCCAAGGGCAACACAGACAATTAGGGACCACCTTCCCAACTGACCATTGCATTCCTCCTGCTCAGAAGTTTAATGCTTTTTATATTCACTATCATGGGTATGTACACATGGGTCCAAGTTAACAGCCAGCCTAGGCTCCCAGGAATGAGGAATCCCATTCTCAGGCAGTTGGGAGAATTTTTTAGGATTTTCTGCACTTTCGTCAATTTTAGTCATGTAAAAATGTGGTTTCTTTTTCCCTTTGAAGATCTTTAAGGTAAAATTCCATGATAATACTTATGAAGTTATTTTCATCAGCTCACACACAGCTTTTCTGCACTCAACTCTGAGCTCCTTTAAGTAGAGTGAGTGTCTCTGTATCACCTGCTCCTAAGCCAAAAGCTGTTATGTGAGTGTTTCAGAAAGGCTTGCTGATGTAGGGGAATGAGCATATTTTAACAGGCGGACCTTTCTTTGAGGGATTATGATTTACTTTAGAAAAAAATTCAAGGGGAGAAAAAAGAAATGTGACGTGTGAAAAGTTGGAGGAAAACCTTTTCCAGCCCTCCTGGGACCAAATATTGCTGCCTTCTTCTAATTAAAGTGAGGAAGAACTGAGACCCCTTGGGCCAGCTCCTGACTCCCAATGTGTGATAGCCCAGGTCTTTCCTCATGGAGGCTCCTTCCCCACCAGGAAGAGGGGCAGTGTCAGGATGCAGACACTTGGATATCTCCACAGTCATCCTATTGGCAGAAGGAAGTCATAGGACCAACCTCAAGAAGGTGGGAGAATTCTAGCAAAAAGAATAAACACAGAAAGACTTCAACTAAGGCCCTTGCTGCAGAGCACCTACCACAGAAGGTTAAGGATTCCTAGTAACACAGTGTGACTGCATGTCCGTACAGATGAACACAGATGCAAAAAATACAGAAGAGTGTGTTAATAGTAACTGACATGTACTGCTGGGTCTTCAAGGTGTTTTTTTAATAATGCCCAGTTCTTTATATTGTGTGCATTTCTGTTTTTTGAGGCAGGGTCTCATTCTATCCCCAGCTGACCTGGAACTCACTCTGTAACCCAGGCTGACCTTGAACTAACAGTAATCTTCCTTCCTCATTCTCCAGGAGTTAGGGATTATAGGCTAGGATTTGGGTTCATTTTCTTAAGAGAGAAGTCAAGAAATAATACGACACAATAGGATTGTGATGTTTTATTTCTCCTTTGTATTTTTTGTTTTCTATGAAATACATGCACTTTTAGAATAAAGCAAGCTGTTTCTATACACACGCACACACCCGCATGTGATGTCGACTACATTAAGAAAATGATCTTGAGTCCAGCTCAAGTTCAGGTTCTTCTGCACAAGATTCTTCATCATGGAGAATGAGGTAGCAGGAAGAATTCTCAGCATCAGTTCTTACTCTGTCTTCAAAGCTTGCTGGTAACTTGCTCGGTTTCATTTCAGACGCCCTGCTGGCACTGACGAGGAGTCTCCTCTGTTTGTCTGGTGGGAAGGTGCGCTTGAGTTCACTGACAACACAGACACTCTGAGACCTTTCACTCGCTACGAGTACCGGATCAGAGCCCAGAACCCCGAGGGCTCAGCAGACAGTCCATGGTCATTGGCACAGACCCTGGAAGCCCCACCTCAAGACCTGCCGGCACCTTGGGCTCAGACTACTGGTGCTCACTCGGTACTGCTGAACTGGACAAAGCCAGAATCCCCCAATGGCATCATCACCCAATACCGTGTGGTCTACCAAGAGGCACGAGATGAACGAACCTTTAGCGGCTCCCCTGTGCATGCTTTCACAGTGCTGGTAAGTACTTAGAAAAAGTAACCAGCACTCAGATTATCTGGCTAATATGCTGGAATTTATTTCCTTATCTGCTTGTCATTTTTCTTCACTTAGAGCTTAAGTATATGAAAATTTTTCATATGTGAAAAGCAGCAATGTGGCCATTGGGGATAAGATGCTGAATTGGGTGGAAGGAACACTGGGGGCCAGTTTGCAGACCGTGACTAATTTGTATGACTGCAAGCAAATGAATGAATCTCTTTGCCTGATTTCCACTTTCCAAACCCATTAAATGGGAATAATTCAGTATGTCCATAAATACCTCATAGGAATGATATTGAGATAAAATTTGAATATTTCTTTCTCTGCTGTGTCAAAGAGCTAATCATATACATATATATGTATGTATACATAAATACATATAGATATTTCAGTCAGTAACGCCTCATGCGCTAGAAAGGCATAAATACTGTGACATTGTATTGATTTTGTTTTCTGGGCTGGTCCCCCTTTGATGCATAAAATAACTTCATCAGCTCATCAGGTATTTCCTGAGAGCGTTATGCTTAGCAGGGCCTCATATTTGGTGAGAAATTCAGAAACCTAATGGTCTTGTGTCAGAGAGAATTCTATTTTATGTACAGAGATGAAAACTGCATATATGGAGAGGGAAGGAGAGGGTTATAATCCATAATGCCCATTACACTGAGACTTAGGCCCTAACCTTCACCAGCTGCCAGTCATGAATCTCAAAGCAAGAGAATTTATCCTAGCAAGAGAACCCGGCAGGAAGTGCTCCCAGGGGCCCACAGGAAGCTCTCACTCTGGAGACCTGTGTGGAGAAGATGAAATGCTGTGCTTTTAAGTGTTAAATATACATGGTTTTCATACTGTGCCAAGACATTATCAACTATGACAGGCCCTCATGAATAAGAACAAAATCTTCAGCCAGCATAAAGCATTAATTGAAAGAAAGAAAACTCCATGTCTTTACTTCCAAGTCTAGGAAGCTCAGATTTATATGGTAGTATATAATGTTTACCAACGTCTGTGAATAGCACTGGGCAAGTGAATATTCATATAAGTACAAAAGAATCTCAGTAAGGGAATCGACGGTAATGTTTCAGCACCATCTTTAGGTTTCATTCTCTTTCTCCCAAGACTCAAAACAAACAACACATGAGTTTTGAAGGAATCATTTTAAAGTCCCCATTTTTATTTTGGAATTAATACTTTGTTTTCTTGTTCCGCATTACCTCTTTATGACAGCATCTCTTCTATTTCATTTTCAAGGCCTTTCCTAAGCATAAAGTAGCATTCTTATGTATTAAAGAACCTTTTTAGTTGATATGTGATTTGTAGGGAAATTGTTACTTTTCACCATATCCTTAGATCTGGCATTTTAAACTTCAACCTTAAAGTAATATTTTATGAAAATACTGAAACTCTGTTAATGATGGATTTTTTCATTGAAATATACTTTTAATGAATGGACCAGTATCACAATGACCAAATCTCAGTTCTTTCAAACATATAACCTAATCATCTATTCTCAGTACCATTGAAATGCCTTTGGAGAATTCCCTATAAGTCACATCTTTACAGCTGGTTTTATTTTAAAGCCCATGATTCCAAGGATAGGATGGATCCATGAATTCTATCCTTTATTTAGTCTCTGAGGTTCTGTTTTATCATCCCCAGTTTCTGGCCAGCCTATGATCCCAAACTGTAAGCTTCACAGAACTCTTGTGCAGAAAATTGTCCTGACATCAGTTCCATTTTGAAGGACCAGTCTTCCTGAACGTTTCCATTTTTCTAAAATATCATCCCTTGCAGTTCTGAAGAGAGTTACCAGAATACTGACAAAGCAGCATTTATACATCTTATTTTTGAATGTGTATATGCATTCCAAGTAGCCTTTATACCGAGGCTTAGATCTTTGGCTCTGAAAGTAGAATCCCCAGGGAAGACTTGGTAGGATTGATCATGACAGACCCATCAAATTTTGTTTAACAATGAAATATACCTTCCATGAACTGACAAGGCAGGGTTCAGACATTCTGCTCACCACACCAAGTTTCAGAGGCTTCACCCCATTATGAGTCTTTATGGACTGACAACTGTGAAAGAGGTTTTCAAATGTAGACATTATGTTCAGCCTTTTAAAGAAATGATATCTAAAAGTAGGATCAACCATTTATTCCATGTTGTCTCCTACTTACCAACAGAGTGCTCCTTGGATCCTATAATCTCCATCTCTTTCTTTACTGAAAAATGTGACCTCCTGTTGTGGTCAGCTTTCTCTGTTGCTGCGCAGAAAGAACCCGAGCAAAAGCGGCTTGTGGAGGAATGGGTTTATTTGGTTTATGGACTCGAGGGGAGACTCCATCCTGGCAGGGAAAACGATGGCATGAGCAGAGGGTGGACATCACTTCCACCACAGGACTGCAAACAGTGGCAGGAAGGTGTTCCAAACTCTGGCAAGGGGAAGCTGGCTTATAAGCCCCATAAGTCCACCCCCAACAACACAACTCCAGCGAGGTTGTAAAACCCAAACTGCCATCAGTTGAGGATCAATAATTCAGAACGCATTCATTTGTTTGTGGGGGACACCTGGTTCAAACCATGACACCTCCCTACACTAGAACAACAAGCCTATAAGGTTAAGAACAAATTATGGACGATTCAGTCAGATTTGGCAAGTAGTCACTGAGAACTCTGTTCAATACATCAATGTGCAGTGAATGCTCAACTCTATTGTTGGGAGACTGGGAAGGAAAGACTGTGTAGGATGGCGAGGAATCAAATGGTAGGGACAGGTGACTGCTGGGGAGGGAGCTGGGGTGTCTAAGCTCCTGATTGCTATCTGCTGTCTGTGTTTAAATGACTTGCTTTCATATGTCTCTCAAAGACTCCTCATCGATCTACTTCCAGTACCTCTAATTTTAATCCCAGCTGAAGAACTAGCTCTGGTCTCTCCTTCCCTTGTGCCTACTTGAGGAAATGTCATAAATTTGGTTCTTGACCATTCAGGCTAATATTTTCTAAAGCAGGAGATTCCATTTGCTCTTCATGAGACCGTGTGTGAAAGCACAATTGTTGGATAACAACTCAATCCACAGATTTGCAAAAGGTATTGCTAACGTCTCTTATTTGGTCCCTTGTTTCTTGGAATCCCATCTCTGCTCAGGGACCACCAACCCCTTGCCCATGAAGTTTATCCATCCCTATCTTTCCCCTAGGTTGCCTTGGAGTTGTTTATAAGGAGACAGATTTTGCTGGGAGCGCCACATAAGACAGGTGCAGTGGAGGCGTGAATCCTGCTGGAGGGCAGTGGGTAGAGAGCTGGCAACAAGGCCCTCCGTGGGGTTGAGGAGCACATGTGTCAGCAGGAGCCAAGGCAGCAGGACAGGAGAAATGGGACAGTTTGGCATCTAAATGCATCGCTAGCTGCTCTACCAACATGATGAAAAGTCATCTCCCTCCGGGTCTAAGTAGATCTTCTGTGGCAAAGAGAGATCTGGTTCCCCAGGATCCCTTCAGACCAATAACTTCATTACTGAAAACAGACTGTAGTTAGAAGCCCTTAAGCTTCCTTCCCTGTTAGCTCTGTGATGGATGGTGCAGTGTCAAGAGAGAAGCTGTATTTAGCCTAGCTTGGCATGCGAGAGCTCCTGGTGACACTTGCAGGAACAATCCTGGCGAGGCTGGCGAGGCTGCTACCACCACTCAGGTTTGTTGCTTTTTCTCACTGGCACCTGAATCATACTGGCAGAACAACTTGGGACTTAAAGGCAAATGTGTTTTATCTGCTAGTCTGTGCTCTATGCGGATCCCCGCGTGCCCTGTAGGGTTATAAAACCCCAAGCCCAGAACAGACCTTTGCCCAGTACCCTGGAAGCTACAAGACGTACTTCACTCTGTCAGTACAACCAAGCATAAGGTGCTGAGGGGTAAGCAAATGATACGGGTCACTAAGAGTTGGCTTCTTATCTTAAAATGAAATCCAGAATTACAAAACTAGTTTCTATGTGCTGGTTGCCAAACTCTCATTTTCCATATCAAAGAACCGTTCACAATTTTTGCAGGTGCCCGTCCCAAATCTCTTTACCATTAAATAAATTTGTGGCCAAAAAAAAAAAAATGTTGAGATGCCGTCCTAATTGCCCTATTATGGAGGGTTTGTGAGTAAATTGATGAATCCATTTTAATCTCGTTTTCATTTTGGCTTATGATGTGAACTATTATTGCTCTTAGGATCTTATAGATGATTCATTCAGATTTAAATTGCTTCTAACTTTTAAATTTTGGTGGTTTTTATCTTTTCCTCTTAAGTCATTCATTAGAGAACAGAAATGTGCTGGAAGATGTAGATTTCCAAAAGAGTTCCTTTGGTGACTATTTTTCTAATGTGAAAAATAATCGTAATGAAAACAATTATGGTTTCCGATGTCTGTTCTAGAAACAGATTTTTCACATTTTGTGATACAACAGAGTCTTTCATTTACATGAAAGGCAGTGTGGGTAAATACCACATAACATGATCCTCCAATACATAACAGACCCAAAGAATAATATCAGTAAACTCCTGAAGGTGATAAACTCCTTCAGCAAAGTGGCAGGATACAAAGTTAATACACAAAAACCAGTAGCCTTCCTGTATGCAAATGACAGGCATACAGAAAAAGCAATTCGCAAAACATCTCATTTTCAGTAGCCACAAATAAAATCAAATACCTTGGAATAACACTAACCAAGGAAGTGAAAGATTTGTATAATGAAAACATAAAAATGTTCAAGAAGGAAATTGAGGATGACGTGAAAAGATGGAACCATCTCCCATGCTCCTGGATAGGTAGAATTAATATCGTGAAAATGGCAATACTTGCAAAAACTACATACAGATTCAGTGCAATACCAATAAAAATACCAGCTTCATTCTTTGCAGACATAGGAAAAAATAATCTCCAAATATATTTGGAATGGCAAAAGGCCTCGGATATCCAAAGCCATCCTTAGTAAAAGAAGCACGTCAGGTGGTATCACCATACCAGTCCTAAAGATATACTACAAAGCCATCGTAACAAAACAGCATGGTACTGGCACAAAAATAGACAGATAGACCAATGGAACAGAAGTGAAGACCCTGCCCTAAGCTCAAGCAACTATAGTGACTTCATATTCAACAAAGAGGCCAACGATGTTAACTGTCATAAAGATAGCATCTTTAACACAAGGAATTCTTGGTCCGACTTATTTTTCTTGTAAGGATGGACTTGATTTGACATTAACTTGTCATTAACTAACCTCGGATGATCTCCATACAACTGCTTCTTGGAAACATCTTTATTGAACACCAATCACTTTATTCTGACTGTCCTAAGGGAACTCCCTTGTTCACTCAGTAGTGACTCAGGTGTGGCCCATATTTCTTAGTCACTCTTCAGTGACAAGGACCAACCCAACCTTGACAATCAAGTACCCTTTCAAGTGCTTGTTTTTCCTCTTCAATCTTCCCTGAATCAAAGGCTAGTTTGTGTTTAGGGGTCGTAACAATATCCTCAAGATTACGGGGAAAGGGAGAATGTGTGAAGGAGGGGAGGGGAAGGGAAAGGAAGGAAGAGAGGGAGGGAGAGGATATGAATTAGACAGTAAGCAACAGAGCCTTGCTAAGATTGTTCAAATCCATCCACTGTTGCATGAGTGCCTCATGGAAAGGTCTTTGGGTTATGTAGAAGGTCCCATCAGAACTTCCATGCCTCACACTTCCCTGATGCAAACAAAATCCTCCCTGGCTCATGGAGCCCTTTCTATTGCTGCCTGAGAGGTCTGCCTCACTTACCCTCCTTCCTCCTCTGCCCACTCTTCCCTCAAGCTGCATGGGGTCCCACCTGACCTGCTGTTATTGGCACCCATTAGGCCTGCAGAAAATTTGTTCGATCACATGACAAAAGTGCATCTTGTCCATCGTGATCGTCTTTACTCAGTGAGACTCAGTCAGACCTCAACTTCAAATCTCCTTTGAGTAACTGGTACTCATCCGCATCCGCTTCTGTGTTGATCCATGATTCCCACATCCTGGAATCGTATGAGGATCTCGCAATATCCTTCTCCATCTTGTTGGCTGCGTCAAAATGATCCCCAAGATTCGTTTGCTCTGTAGGAAACCTCATGCCAAGAGTAGACTGTTTGTTGCTCATTTCTCGCAACTCCCAATTTCAGCTGGCTCTCAGGGAGACGTAGCCCACAAGTGCCTTCAGAGGAGCAAAGAGAATCCTCCCGCCTCCCTCCAGTAGGAAGGAAAGAGCTAATCATCTCACTTCTCCATTGAGCCGCCCCCTTTCAGGAGCCCAGGTCTTCTGAAGATGAAGCTGGTTAACCTCCAAGTGGTGAAATTGATTCTTTCTATATGACTTCTGTTCTCAGAGGGTTAAGCATCATCTAGGTCACTGGCTTTAGAGCCTTGAATGCAAGACCCCTGCCTGCCTCAGCCTTCAGATGGTCCAGATTTAATCATAGGTCTATTCTGCCACATCCATCACCAAGCGCTTATTTTTCTAAGCTCTGCTTGTGATTCCTCGAAGCAGTCCTGATTTATATCCTGCCGTGTGCCTAACCGGCCCCACCACCTCTCCCTCCGCCTTACTTCCATATCCAGCCCTTCACCAAATACCACTGGTTCTCCTTCAGAACGACCTGCTGGATCCTCTTCTTGAAGATCCCCTTCTTCTAGAATGTTCGTGCCAATATGCTATCTGTTCTCTGTACTTTCCAAGCCTGAGCTAAAATATTACATGTCTCTATTGCATTAGTGAATCAATTGCTGTATTTAACCTGCAAAGTACTTTAAATGACAACAAACGAACTGAAATTTTAGAGGTCCTGCCATATTCAATAATACATACAGAGAGAAGTTTGTGTGAAGCAACTATCCTAACTGCTCGTAAGTATAAAACTTTGTTCTATGTGTTTTAAGTGTTTTTAATCTGGAAAAAATAAAAATTTGATTTTTCAAATCTGAATGTTTCCTGAAACCACACTGTCAATTTCCAGGTAATAGATTTAGTTCTGTTTCTTTGCTAAATTGCCTGGAGCAAGAGGGTGCTTTTTCAGGTCCTTCAAGTTCAAAACTGCCCATTTTCCTGCCACTGTAGCCTCTCAGGCTTCCTGCTCTGTGTTCTCTCCAGGAGGTTTCAGTTGATATGTAACACTGTTCACTTACCATGACACTTGCTCCCTCCCTCCTCTCTGACCTCTGGACTAAGTGCGTTGCTACTTTTTGACCTTTGAGATAGGGGGACACCTGACTTAGACACCCAAGAACCCCAATAATCCTTGTCAAGAGCATATACGAAGGTAAACTGAATTGATATGCATGTAACAGGCCCAGGCCATAAATTCAGAATATATGCCAGTTAACAGAGACAGCAAGCCAAAAATGGCAGCGAAGGGCAGAAGTTAATTGAACCATTCTGCTCTTGTCACCAGTGGAAAGTGGTCACTGCCTAAGACAAGATGGCTGCTCCTGAAGGACCCTATTACAGCCCGAGATCACCTCCCAGGCTCTGCAAGGGCTTATGGGTGAGGGGGGAACCATACACAGATGACCAATATTTTTATGGTTCACAGCCGATCAAAGTGAGACTCAGCAGCTGTTCAGGACAAGTGACCACTGTAACGGCTGTAATATAACCTACTAAATAGAGAGGGAATTGCGTTAGAGCAAGAGGTGAGCTGTGATTATCGGCAGGTGAGTGCTTTATTGAAGTTGAAAGACCATTAACATTGATAGAGTAATTATTTCAACTTGAAAGTAATTACCTTGATGGGTGATAACTTCTCTAGTGTTCCCAGATTTGATTGGGCCAAACAATTGTGAGTTCCTGAAGCCTAGAAAAAATATTACAACTATACTGTGATTTCTAAATTGCTGAAGCCACTGTTGGAATATTCTAATTATGCCGAACAGTGAACATATCTTTGCCTTACACAAGCTAGTGACCTCTCATGTAGAGCAAGACATTTCCGTTTTAATCCAAATGCAATGACCCACTCCTACCACCTATGAATATGGATGTGATAGGTTTTCAAATGAATCCTTTTATCTCCATATCATTTTAAAGCGAGTGCTTTACCTTGCTATTACAAAGCAGAACTTGCTTACATCGTTCATGGATCATATCTGTGGTCTGAGAAGACTCCAGGTAGAAAAGATTTTCTATCTTCGTCTCAGAGGTTAAACCTTTGCATAAATTAAATATTTTGATAATGGTATCATACTGAGTGAAAATGATGGATGCCAGGTATTGTGAATCCCATGTTGCAGCTGTTATGTAATTATGTAATTTACTTTTTTTATTTCTTTACTTTTTAAACAGCTTTCTTTCCTGGCACTCCATTACAAACAGCTTGAGGTTGGGGTGTTGTGTGTATATCTATACTAGACATAAACAAAAAGAAAGTTGAAAACCTAGGTTATTGCTTTTTTGAAAACTCCATGAATATATGGAAATTGCAAGTTACTTGCAATTGAACCAAAACATGTTAGGTCTAATTTAATGATCAAGACCAGGAAATATTGTGGGGCCCAACCATTAATTAATTGTTCACCATGTTTCTTTTGGGTCTCCACTGGATCTAAAGACTGAAGTAGATACAAAGGAGAAATTGTCTGTCTATTCCTTATGGGCCACCTGGTCTAGTTGGAGAAGAAAAAGAGACAGTTGGCAATATAATCAGCCATTCTTGGTCATGGCCAAGTATTGATTGTTCTCATGAATACCTGACCAAGCAAAGGAAGACCTGAATCATCGCTCTCATTCCAAACCTTGCCCCCTCCTACAAGACCACAAACATAGACAGGAAGAACACTGCCGTGGTGACAGTCTTGCTATCAGGGAAGATGGGCGTGACATCCTCTTCAAGTTCCTGGGTGATTCCTTAGTCCTTTCTGTCATCTTGGCAGGATTGGATGAGATCATTTGCCAATGGATGACTAAGTTTCTGGCAGCACCTTCCAGGATTTTTTTTTCTAATTAAAAGCTCAGGCACTCCTATGGATGGAACAGGTTTGCACCTGTAATCTAAGAACCAATAGGAAGATAATGGGTTTCTTCTATCTCCCCATCTCCTCTGAATTCTCGTATGTAGACAAAGTCATTGAGTTTCTCTTTTGGATGGAGCCAAGTGTGGCAATCCCTGCCAAGCTAAGGAGATTTGCTAACTCAAAGAGAAAATGACAGGCTTAAATTTTGGTAAAAGAGTGAGGGGTTTCAGACAGCACCGTACCATCTAGAAAAGAGACAAGGATTTATGAATTAAATTGTAAATTTTTCCATGGCATTAACCAAAGAGTAAAGACATGTCATCAATATTACATCACATCAGAGCTCTTTGTCCAACAGGCTCATCGTGTGTCATCCACAGCCCAGCTAAAGATCGTGGTAAGGAGCCCCTCAGGTGCTCTGAATCTAAAATAAGTGCAATAACTCATTTTTAAACATTTTATGTGATACTTAGATTATTAAATATTCACATTACAAAATCAAAGAGTTTTAATCCAAAGAAATGATGCCTAACTCTAAAAGATAATGGTCGTGTCTAGATAGTAAAATGACAGTATAGTTTTAACAGATGTAAATGTTACTTTTTGACGAGACACAAGTAATGAATTTTATCATAAGTTCCTATTGGCTTATTACAATACAGAGTTTTATTTTTGCTCGAGCAATTATTAATGTCATGGCTGGATACCTGTGCCCATTAGTGGCTGGTTCTCTGTTTTGTTTTGTTTTTTTCTAGGATGGTTATTGATCTCTTGCTGAGCTGAGATTCAGGTTTCATGCCAGATAGTTTGATTAATGGGTTGGTTTCTATAAGTGGACTGAATGGGGATAGAAGGCAGGAGCAGCCTGCTCTGCCAACCCCAAATCCGTCAAGATGCATAGCTCATTATGAAACAGTTATCAAGGATACATGAAAAATTAATTGGGCTCAGTTTGATTCTGAAAAGAATCGTCTTTCTACTGGGCTCTCCCCCCACCCACTCTTTCCAGATGTTTTGCACCAACCCCTGGAGGAACAGCAAAGGGAGATGTATTAATACATTGTATTGATTAGATCAAGACCCCTGACAGTTATTTGTAGAGATACCATCTGGCTGCTGTTCGAATTCCTTCACCAAAAACAGGACGTGACATGTTATTAATCTCAACTCTCTCAGTATAGACAGTTGCCTTTTCTGTTAAAGCCCATTTTACCATTCCGTGGGAGATGAAGGCAGACCTGAAGGGTGCAGAAATTAAGGTTATTACACAAATCGAGCCATATGGTCCAAATATTTCAGCAAGAAAATTGCCAGGCAATAAAAATTGCTCCTGCCTTCCTAATGGTGTAAATTACAGTTTAACCATGGCTCTAATGATGTCCTTCTGCCGTGCTTAACTACTGTTACATGAAGGACATTGTTTTAAAAATATAAAAACCAAGTAAACGCCAGCAGCATGCCTTACAATCTGTTAGCGTACCATTAAGGACACCGTCAGAATTACATAAACATAATAGCAGCCAACTCAGCGTACAAAAGAACTCAAAGAGAAAGTCTCTTGACAACTCTCTTCTTCCTGGTCCCTGAAATGTCAATTATGGGGTCCCCTCTGGGAGATTTCAGGGAGAAGGGCCCTTGACCGGTGTAATCTAACAATAGTGTGAAAGCTAACTTCACAACTCAACATGAGCCCACCCACAGAAGTTCCACCATCTCTCCACATACCTACAAAAGTCGAAACAGGCCAAGTCTCACCTACACATGGAAAGTGACCTTGTTCAGTATAAGTCTTGTTGGGGAGAAGGGATGAGACTCCATTCTCCTCCTTACATACAGTAACTGGTATGGAAAACATCGCCTCTCAAGCTGTTGCCTGGAAGAACAAGATGACACTTATGAAAATCTAAATATCAACAAAAGCCACAGATTGTAGTTCAATCAGACTATGAAATACCACGAAGTTGGATACGGTTTGCTGTCTGGAACAAGTTTGGGAAATGGTTTGTGATATAGCGAAGATTTCCACCAGTGAGCCAGGGAAGGTGACTGTTGGGAGAGATCAGTCTGTAGACAAGATTCATGATGGAAATCAAGGTGTGGATCAGACGGGGCTCAGCCAACTGAAGTCCTTCCTCCCAGTCCCCAGCCCACTGGGGACCCTCCTCATGGGCATATTGGATCAGTCCCTGGGTTTGGGGTTATAAGTAGTACAGCAAGTAACCAGGATCCCCCCCCACTCTTTGTGTGTTGTTGCTGAGGGGGTCGATGTCTCTGGATATTCTCCCCCACCATGGCTCTTAAAATCTTTCCCCTCCCTCTTCTCCACAGTTCCCTGAGTCATGGTGGGTGAGTTTTAAGTCTTTAAACTTTTGAGAGTGAGGTTCTGCTTCCAGATGAACACAGGCGGGTTTTCCTAATCTGCCCCATTTTTTTGGATTCATGAGTAAACATCAAATTGTTTTAATGTACCCAGATTTCCCCATCAGACTCCTAGCAACACTGCTTGAGTGAAGGGGTCAGCAACATGCAGCAAGATCCTCTGGTCGACATGTGTGGATAAGGGACTTGCTGTGGCCCCACACTTGGCCCAGACAGGCAGGGTGAGAGGACTGGAGTCTGACCTAGTGATCCAGACAGGAAGGAGTACTGAGGAAGCCCTGTCAGAGATAGTCCAGCATTAACAACAGCAAAGGAATGATAACTCGTGCCTGTATCCCTAGTCTCCAGGAGGCTGAGGCAGGAGAATCACAAATTCTATACTAGTTTGGGTGCATAGATTTCTGAACTCGCCTGGGCTACACGGCAAGACCTTATTTAAAAAAAAAAAAAAACAGATGAAGCCGGGCATGGTGGCGCATGCCTTTAATCCCAGCACTTGGGAGGCAGAGGTAGGAGGATTGCTGTGAGTTCAAGGCCACCCTGAGACTACATGGTAAATTCCAGGTCAGCCTGGACTAGAGCGAGACCCTACCTCAAAAAACAAAAATAAATAAATAAATAAATAAAAATATCTTTAAAAAATAAAATAAAAATAAAAAAACAGATGGAAGAAAGAAAAAGAGAGAGAGAGAAAGAGGAAATTGAATGATAAAGGAGAAAGAGAAGAAAAGAAGGGAGGGAGGAAGGTAAAGATAAAAATACCTTTCTCATGTTTTTTTAAAATATATTTTATTTATTCATTTTCAAGCAGAGAGAAAGAGAGAGAGAGAGAGAGAGAGAGAGAGAGAGAGAGAGAGCACCAGGGCCACCTTGTGGGTCTGGCTTATGTGGGGCCTGGGGAATTGAACCCGGGGCCTTAGGCACTGGAGGCAAGTGTCTTAACCGCTGAGCCGTTTCTCCAGCCCTTTCTCATGTTTTTTACCTGACAAACTTTCCCCAAATCTCATGTTCTATTGAACAAAATATATTGGTTCGTATTCCTAGGAGAACAGCCCAGTGGCAACCGAAAGCCCACGGGCACATGAGGCAGATGATGGCAAAAGGGAGATAAATTCAGCCACAAAGGTCGGAATCTATAGAAAGCCTGTCTTCTGGGAAGCGCAACTTGAGTTACTAAACTCCTTTAGAATATTCCCAGAAGACCTGAGCTCACATGATGTCTCAGGGGTGATAATCACAGCCTCAAAGTCATGGAGAACGCCTGTGGCATCATGGTTGACTTATGCAAATACCTGGGGCCAGCAAAGGTGACAAAGACACACATCCTGTACCTGCTGCTGAGCTGGGAAGAGCTGGGGGATGAAAGAACCAGAAACCACTTTTCTTTTCTTTTATATTTTATTTATTCATTTTCAAGCAGAGAGACAAAGAGAGAGAACCAGGGCCACCACCTTGTGGGTCTGGCCTATGTGGGTCCTGGGGAATTGAACTCAGGGCCTTAGGCACTGGAGGCAAGTGCCTTAACCTCTGAGCCATCTCTCCAGCCCCCAGAAACCACTTTTCTACTGTCCTGACCCCTGTTCGGTCAGCTTTCTCTTCTAATCTTGCACACTATCTGGATTACAAGAAGTCACACGGATACCTACAAGTAGCTTTCTAAATCGCCACATACATTAATTTTCTTCCTTCGTGGCCTACCATGTTTTAGAAATACTGTAATTAGCACATTTGGTTTGGACATGGTAAGAGCCTCAGGAGAGACACCTTGTCCTTTCTGCTCAGGACAACCAGGTCAAAATCATAACATAAGTCTTGGCATTCGGTCCTTAGCAGAGTGATAATTATTTATTAGTGGAATATATGCTTATGATATTCAGAAATTAAAGTTCTTAGGGGACATCATGCACGCAGATCCCTGTGGCTGGGGAGTCACATCTGTGAGAAATAAACCTCTGGAAAGGATTATATTTATCTCAGTCGTGAGGAGAGCGACAGGAAGGAGGTGCAAATAGGGCGAGGAAGCTTGCTTTTAAATCTTGTGAAATAGAGGGTGGTCAATATGTTGTCAGCATATTATGGTGTCTGTGTGTCAACTCGATGTCTCTCCTCCTCAAGCCCCAGGAGCCAATTAACAGTACAGGCTACTTACTCATCACAATATGGACAGGATAAAACGAACAGTTCGACAGATCGGGAACAATTCTTAGGAGGAAAAAAAAAAAACTTGAAAAATGATACAGAAAGAAAGACAGGAAAAGAAAACAAAAAAGAAAGATCTTTGGAGAATTCCAGAAATATGTCTATAGGAATTTTGGGCTTAAATGTATCTAGAATTTCAATAGAAGCTAGAAATTTTAAATGGGAAGATTTCTCTGTATAAGTGATCTTCACATGGTCTTCTCTGTGTGATTTCTTCATTTGTATTTGAGTGGAATTCCTTCCCTTGCAAGACAGTAAGGTAATCTTTCTTTTTTTCAATGTGTGTGTGTGAGTGTGTGTGTGTGTGTTTGTGTGTTTATGTACATACTTACGATTCACACATGTTGCTGCACATGAGATCAAGGACCCTCTCCCTCCACCTTATTTGAGATAGGGTCTCTTTAATGTTGTTTTGTTGCTAGGCAGGCCCCACTACCCCCCCCCCCATACTAGCTGAGCTCAGGATTCTCCTGACACTGATTTCACCACTTTGTGTCTGGCTTGATGTGAGTACCGGGGATTTGAACCTTGAAGAGCAGGCTCACAAGGCATCTCTCCAGCCCTGCCCCCCCCCAAAAAAAAGCTTAAATTATTTCCATCTATTGTTAGAATTTGTTCCCTCTGTGGTCACGTGTTGTAAGCAATGGGTTTTCTTTTCTGTTTGACTTTTAGTAGTTTTGCAATTCACCTCCCAACAGCCTAGCACATGAGAAGTTACTTAATATTATGAATGCTCACTTTTTACAAATATGAAGGAACTGAAGAAGTGATTAGATAACTTTCTATATAGTTAAAACTCCAGTGGAATATATTGATTAAGCCTTTTGATTCATCTATTCTCTTTTGGCCCATTCAAAGATGATATACCTGTGTGTATCTGCCATTGAGTGTCTTCTATCTGTTTATCTCCACACACCCTCTGGGGGTGACTTACCATGAAATGTTCTAGATAGCACACCTCCAGGAGCTAAACTGATAGAGGCTTCCAGAAATAAGAAATTCTGAATTCCTAGCTTCAAAGGTAGATCCCAAAGGACAGAAACAGACAGGAGTAATATGTTTCTTATTTCCCAACCTTTGAATAATTTAGTAATTCTCATCCAAGAAATTAAGTGCCTGAAATAATTCAACCGAGTATACCTTTGAATGTCAAGTACAACATTTAAGCATTGTTACAGCAGTGGACTTTTCTTTTTAAAAAAAAAATATTTTATTTATTCATTTTCAAGCAGAGAGAGGAGAGAGAAGAGAGAGAGAGAGAGAGAGAGAGAGAGAGAGAGAGAGAGAAAACGCACCAGGGCCACCGCCTTGTGGTTCTGGTTTATGTGGGTCCTGGGGAACTGAACCCGGGGCCTTAGGCACTGGAAGCAAGTGCCTTAACCGCTGAGCCATCTCTCCAGCCCACAGCAGTGGACTTTTCTGAAAGGAAATGTTTATGATCTGAGGAGCACTTCATTCCTCAGCCCTCAGGCTAACCCTAACCTTGACCTTAACCCTGACCACCGTGAATGGTCAGACCCCTTGGTTTGCACTAGAAGAGCATCCCGTACTGGGCATGTCTACATACCATGTGCATCGAAGACCCCAGGACCCTCTATGATCCGACTGTCTGAGCTGGCCTCATGCATGGAGCCTGGGGTTGAGAAAATCCTTGGTCCTCTTAACTAGAATGATGGGGAGTGGGAGCGGCCGTAGCTCACTGCAGCTCTCTTTTACTGCCGTGTTATTGCACCCTGTTGGGGGATACATCCCAGAATCCTCACGTCCTATTTTTACACTGCACAGATGGTGACTGCGTGCTTAGGCTCCGATCAGGCAGCCCTCATCCTTCATGCTCTGGGGTCTGCCCAGTTATCAAAGATACAAGACACGGAACATTCTTCCATTTCTCAGGCCCTCTTTATCTGTTCCCCGTCACCCACAGTGAGTAATACACTCACACCGTTGTGTGGGTGACAGGCACCGTGATAATGGGATGTCCCTTCCCTGGGATGGGTAGTTCCCTGGGAAGCTGTGGCTGCTGCTTCTCTCTCCTTAAAGAACGCTTTGCCAAGCCAGTCTTGTAAGTAACATGGGAAGGAGAGGCCATGGAAATATTTTATGCCTTGCAGAAAACACTTAGATTTACACTGGTTTTCTTTAGGCTAGTCTTTTACCATAACAGGGGATTTAAATCAAATCATTCAGTCTGAGAACTAGTCAGAAAAACTAATAAAATAAATATACTGGTGTAACTGGTTAAAATAGTACAACTGACAGTATGGATTTTGTCCCTACTATGGTTTGAATGTGAAGTTCAAGTGTTTGAACACTTGGGACCCAGCTGTTCACACTATTGGAAAGCTTGTAGAACCTTAAGAAGAGAGGGCTTTGCTGGCAGAATGGATCACTAGAGAAGGCCCGGGAGATGCTATTGGCTGGCTCGTTTCCTGTCTGCCTCTGCTTCCTTTTGGATCTCTTCTAACTGAGATGTGAGGAAGCAGCTGCCACACAACCCCACCGACACCTGCCCCACCTGGTGGACTGGGTCCTCTCTAACCATGATGTAAAATAAGCCTCTCCTCCCTTCAGCAGCTTCCTGCCGGATTTGATCAGAGTAATGAGAAAAGTAACCAATACAGTCTCCAACTAGACTCTTCAACATATCATCTGGACAATGACTGTTAGTATCATTTTTGCCAGCATTTTTTACAAGGGGGAAGAATTAATCAATGGGGTAATAAGGATTTTTAGTTATACTCAATCATTTATGTCCTCAAAGCATTATTGAACTTTGTCCACTTCAAGACAACAACCTAACTCAGTGACTTGTTTCCATAGGAGAATTTTAATAACCAGAAAAAGTGACCAAATTCAAATTTTATTTTCAAAGAGGAAAAGATGTTGTTTCTTCCTTCTTAATAACAGCAATGCTGAAAGAAAAAATGTTAGTAGGGCAAATAGTCTCCACATCATTTGGAATATGAATATGTTCACACATACGTATCAAATATCTCATTATAGATATATTGATATTTACCTATCTATAAGTGATCAAATGTCTACCAGTTGGCTAATATTTATACCATAAAATGTACATGTAAATGTATCAATAAACTACCTGATTTGCCTTGAGTTAACACTATCAATAATACCTCAAGATATGTGCTTAAGAACTCACCATGAATAATGCTAGATCACTTTAAGTGATTCTCTTTATACTTATAGAAAACGTCATCTACTTTACTCAAAAATAATTGGACCATCAATATTTAGACTTTGTACTGTAGCTGATAGACTACTTGAAGTAAAAAGTGTTGAACTGGTCACTTGTTTGTTTTTCTCTTACATTTATATTGTCCATGTGTTTGAACCATGGTTTTTATTTAATTATTGCAAAAATTTGGGAAATTGCCTATGTTTTGAGTATAGGACATGAAGTTTAGCATGTCATAGTATATTATGAACAAACAAATGAGCTAGAGAGAGGGCTCAGCAGTTAAGGCACTTGCTTGCAAAGCCTGACAGCTTAGGTTCAATTCCCCAGTACCCACGTACAGCCAAATGCACAAAGTGGCTCATACATCTGGAGTTTGTTTGCAGTGTCAAGAGGTCCTGGTGCACCTATTCTCTTTCTGTCTCTCTCTCCCCCCCCCTCTCTCTCTCTCTCTTCTTTCTCTTTTTGCACATAGATAATAATTTTTTAAAATATTTTTTAAAAGAAGAAACAAATGCTGCTCTTCCATGGTCTCATTCTTCCCCTCCCTGGCATGAATTAAGAGCTTCATTCATTCCTCGTGTGTCAGCTAGGAATACAGCAGAGAATGAACCAGAAAGAATCCCTTCCTTCTTACACCTATAGAACTAGGGCAAAGATAAAGAATATAAACAACAAAAGTAAAATAAATGCATATCTAAGACACAGGCAAAGAACAAAGACAAAGCCTACTTGGAGATGGAGATGGTGTGGGGTTGGTCAGGGAAGGGGGTTGTTCAGCCATGGGGTGAGGGAGCAGAACCACCTTGACAGAGGGAAGGAAGACTTTCCCATAGGGAGGCTGATCCAGGGTATGGGTTCAGGAAAGAGTTCTCGAACCCCAAACCCTGTGTTGCGGTCAGCTTTCTAGTTGCTGCGCAGAAAGAACCCAAACAAAAGCGGCTTGTGGGGCTGGAGAGATGGCTCAGCGGTTAAGGCACTTGCCTCCAGTGCCTAAGGCCCTGGGTTCAATTCCCCAGGTCCCACATAAGCCAGACCCACAAGGTGGTGGCCCTAGTGTGCTCGCTCTCTCTCTCTCTCTCTCTGTCTCTCTCTCTCTCTCTCTCTCTCTCTGCCTGAAAATGAATAAATATTTTTTAAAAAAGCGGCTTGTGGAGGAATGGGTTTATTTGGCTTACGGACTCGAGGGGAGACTCCATTCTGGCAGGGAAAACGATGGCATGAGCAGAGGGCTGGACATCACCTCTGCCACAGCACTGCAAACAGCGGCAGGAAGGTGTGCCAAACTCTGGCAAGGGGAAGCTGGCTTATAACCCCATAAGCCTGCCCCTGACAACACAGCTTCATCGAGGT
>PVHP010001708.1:0-61442 GCA_004024765.1 Zapus hudsonius | reverse complement strand
GATCTATCAGAACACATTCATTGGTTTGTGGGGGACACCTGGATCAAACCATGACACCCTGAGTTCATGTTTGCTTTTAATCAAAGACTTGGATAAAAAACAAGACTGAGAAGGGTAACTGTAAAATTATTACAGTGCTTTTATTGGGGGAAGTACAAACCCAAGGTCTGAGAGGCTATGTTCTGGGCCTGAAAGGAACATAAAAAGGGATATAGACAGGAAAGAAAAGAGAGAGAAAAGAGCTCCCACCATGTGGAGGGCAGGAGGGGGTATATATATGTATATATATATATATATACATATATATATACATACATATATATACATATACATATATATACATATATACATATATATACACATATATATACATATATATATATATATATATTGCCCATGTGGGAGTAGGGGTCAGGGGGTTTGACCAGGATGAGGGCAAGCTCATCAGAACCTGGAGGTTCAGTAGTGATGAGCTGGCCAGCCAAGAGACCTTGCCCTCCCCTGATCAATATTTATAGCCTTATGGTGGTGGGTCCCACCTTCCACCTCAGGTGAGCCAGAGAGAGAGTTGATTGGTCTGGACTAGGCTGGCTCAGAAAGTTCTGGGGTCTTAAGCTTTGCCAACCACCATGCCAGGATTAGATTTGAATTCTAGGGATGGAGACCTTCCTCCCAGGCAGGGGTTAAAGTGTGGCAAAACGGGTGTAGAGAGCGCCTTTAGGCAAGCGATAAGGAGGAGCCCTGTTCTTCTCTGGTCTCCAGCGAAGCTGAGACTGTAAGGCAAGCCTGAAGACATGCCTGTTTTTACTTCTGGGGCTCAGTCACCCTAACTGCCCCAAGGCCACATGCAAAGATGACATTGGAGCAGAGATTTGAGGGAAGAAAGGAACCCACGCAGACAGAACTCATTCATTTTGGAGGATGTGTAATCCGGCCCTGGAATGAGGAGTCTGGGTTGGCTCTCTCTGTGTGTGGTGTGTTCAATCTTCAGGTCACAACAATGGCCGACTTTCAGCCCCTGTTCTACCATGAAATCCCTGGAACACCACTGCCAGTGACAGATGAACACTTCAGAGCCACTGTAAAAAGTGGCTCTCTGGAAACCAACAATTTTCGACACAAAGCCCCCTAAGCGCACAACATTAAAGCAGCCTTAATACTCACCGACCACGACTCAGGGAACTGAGCGGAAGAGGGGGCGGAAAGATTGTGAGAGTCGTGGTGGGGGAGACTATCCAGAGGCATGGCACCCCTCAGTAACAACACACTTGGACCAGGAGAACCAGGCTGAGTACTAGGCTATCCATGGTCCCCTGCTATAAGGACTGATCCAGATGACCCACGGAGGAGGATATCCAGCTGATTGGGGATGGGGAGGGGGGCATTGGGGAATTGGGGATAACTCATTGTTTGCCCACTAAATAATGTAATTTATTATGGAATATATATATATATGTGTGTGTGTGTGTGTGTGTGTGTGTGTGTGTGTGTGTGTGTGTGTGGCTGTCTGAGCAGTTCCCAGACCTGTTCTTTGAGTGATGACCCTCACATACTGGTAATGAAGACTTCTTCAAACAGCCCTCCATCCTGGCTATCTAGGACCCTTCAATTAAATTAACAAATTCTTCAAAACTGCCCATAGACTAAGTAAACCAAAATAGTATTAATTCATTGCAGAATAGAAATAAGCCTTATCACCACTGGAGAGATGGCTCAATGGTTAAGGTGTTTGCCTGCAAAGCCTAAAGACCTGGGTCCATTTCCCCAGTGCCCACATAAAGCCAGATGCCCAAGGTGCCACATGCAACTGAAGTTAGTTTGCAGCAGCTGGAGTCCCTGGCATGCCTTCCACTCTCTCTGCTGCTTTCTCAGCCTGTATCTCTCTGCTTGCAAATAAATATTTTTAATAAAAGAAAGAAGCTTTATCTAATTATATATCCAGCTTCCTGCCCAGAAGGAATAATGGCCCAGTCCTGAGCCCTTTCATGCCCCCATGTTGATAGCCTGTCGGGAATAACACACACCACTCCTCTATGGCGTGATCCAGCACATTGTGGACAGACTGATATTGAAAGTCTGTACATCCTGGGACTTCTGTAGTGATGTCATCTGGTCCACGATGATTTCTCATACACACACTTTGGCCCTTAGAATCCATGTTCTCATGAATGTGAGTCAGCTTCTCACTGAGATGTTGTTCCTTAGGTCCACGATTTGTGGGGTTTGTTTTTCTCCTCCTGCCTTTGGTGCTCAGTACCATTCCGGGAAAAGAGTGCTAAATAAATAAATATAAACTAAATAAAATATATGATTGGAGCTTTCACACTCAGACTCCAAGTTTAGGCAGCGATGGTCTCACTTTTATGAGAGCTGAGAGCTCTGAACAAAGCTTAAGGCTGAATTGTAACAACTGCTTTTTAGAATCCGTGGAACCCTGTGTTTTCTTACATGCCTCCCCTTAGCAAGGACCAGAGTGAGAGCATCCTTACTGAGTGCCAGACATCTTCACAACCTCAGGAGGCACTGACTGACCATTAGGAATCTAGAAGTAGAAAAATAAATGAGATAAGACAGCTAAGGTCTCTCCCCAGGTGACTGATAAAGCCAGGATTTGAACTCTAGCCCTCTAAGACAATCCTTGTTTTGTTTTGACTGAAGCATCTTGACCCTCACAGGTTGCCTTTTTTCTCAGACATTAACAGTAGGGCTTCTGGATAAGTTTCTTCTTTCACATAAAATAGGAGTTCATCTTTGCCTGTTTTTTTTTTTTGTAAAGGAAAAACAAGCAAAATCTTAGATTCTAGAACAGCAAACGAAGCATTCAAAATGACAGACTCACAGCACACTTTGTATCCTTAGCCATAATTTTTCTCATATTTGGTAGAAATGTCTAAATAAAACTGTAAACTTAAACCAGTCATTGACCTGCCTGTGTGAAAATAAGAGCCACACTGACTAGCTACCAACACAAATGTGAGTTGTTTTTATTTTTAATTAAGTATGCTTAGCTTAAAGACATTTTCTCTTAAGGTGTAATGACTAAAGCATGATCGTTTCTTTCTGTTTATTCATTGAAAACGCAAATAAAAGCAGATAATCAATAGATCATAATCTAAAAGTAGAGGATTTACAAGTTAATACGCTTGAGTCAATAGGCGTTCCATCAGGAAGCTTTCTCGGTGCTCAACCTGACAGAATTTGCTTTGCATTAAGCTGGTTGACTTAATGCTTTAATTTAATTCCAATATTAACTGAAAAATCCAAAGAAAAGGGGAAAATTTAAATCCCATCATATTAAAATATTTTTCCAGCAACAACTCAATATTACAATGCTAGTGCTGAAATGTGAGGTCTGGTGTCTAACCAGCCACCTGGGTTCTGATGTGTCATCTCCAGTTAACCCCTTGGGAGCCTGGCACAAGCCATTGTACAAGTTCCTCAGTGGGCTGCCGACAACGGCCTTTCAATTCGTCTCAACTGTCCTTAGATTTTGGTTTTATAAAATCTGCTTTTCCCGACAGACAAACAGTTGGAGTTGTTCTTATTGACAAAACAATCCCTCTATTTCCCTTTATGTCATCATGGGATCTGATCTGAGTACCCAAAAGGCCAAGCAGTGGGCAGGCCTAGATCAAAAAGTCAAAGGAAGAGGTTCTAGGAAAGGATCACTTGGTAAATCACTTTCTGCACAAGTGGGAGGACCTGAGCTCAAACCCCCAGCACCCAAGTAACCCCTGCACTGTGGAAGTGGAGGCAGATCGTTCCTGGGGCAAAGGGACTAGACATTCGAGCCAAATAGAGAGCTCTGGATTTGATGAGAGACCCTGACCCAGCAGAGACTTCTGGTCTTCACACCCATGCTGCTGTGGGTGTGATGCACTCTCACACATATACAAATGTGTACACATGCACACGCACACACACAAACCACACACACATACATGCAAAGAAAGAAAGGAGACATGTTTTTTTGGTTCTCTGAAAAGGAGATGTGAAAAGATCTCAGCATAGCATGGTACCCAACAGTCATGTCATACAAAGACTGGTGACATCACCGTAGACGGTGGGAAATGCAATTTGACATCCAGCATTTCTTCCAGCTGATGAGCACAGACCACCAGACAGACTGCCGTCCATCAAATCCTCATTCTGCCCTAGTAATTCTATGACTGTAGAAAACTTGCTCCAACTACCTTTCATCCATTTTCTTATCTGAAAAAGGAGGGTCAGAAGGCTTGATGAGTCTAATACATGATAATATATTATGATGTATTAATAATTAATTAATAATTAATGACATTATATTATATATATGATATATATGATGTATTTCATCATATATATTTTCATATATATATATTCATATATTTTTTCATATATAATATGATATATATATGATGTATTTCAGAAGGCTCACTGTTAAGCCCTTGAAGGTGGTCTTTAGGAGGAGAACTAGAAGGATAAAGAACTTATGCTGAAGTAATTTGTAAGCAGCACTGCTAGACCCTCTATGTAGTGATCAGAAGAGCTATGCGTTGATACCCAAGGGTCCCAAATGGGAGGTCTGGGGTCTGTCTGCTTTTGGTTAGTGTCATGGCTGTTCCTCCACAGTAAGGTACCAGTCTTAACTAGGCAAGCTGTAGCCTTTTGGTCCCGTAAGTGTTGTGGCCAAAAACAAGTCAGTTCATGTTGCTAAATGAAATGGACTATATTAGCCAGAGGGGTCTCTTTCCTTTTCTGGAAGAACAGAGCACAAAACAGAATCTCATCTCGTTGACTTTGTTTAGGATGAAAACATCTTTTTCACACTTCTCCATCTCTGAAAGCATGCGTGTCTAACAATGTCATGATTTTTGTAGGTGGCAGCTGACCTACACTACCTGTTACTTCCTGTGCCTGTGCACACCTGATCCGGGATAGACACACACTCCTCACTGTTGCTGAGTTATGTGCACTGTTGGTACCACACATGTTGGGTTTAACTGGCACTTAAGATGTCTTCAAGATCATACTGGTTTGGTTCAAATGAAAAGATAAATAGATAGATAGGTAGATCGACAGATAGATGATAGATAGATGATAGATAGATAGATGATAGATAGATAGATAGATAGATAGATAGATAGATAGATAGATAGATAGATAGATAGATAGATAGATTATAGATTATAGATAGATAGATAATAGATTGACCAAATATATATATATATATATATTTGGCTAAAAACAGTCATATCATATATGACTCAAAACAAACCCATGCCTATGCAAGTTTAAAGGAGTCAATCAAAAGTTGTTTTAAGTGATCAAAAAATGTTTATATTTTATTTCAGTGAGGAGACCTTCCCATTCCCGTGAGGGATACATAAAGTAGTTGGGTTATTTTTAATCATATTTTTAAATAGATTGAAGCCTAGATTCAAAAACATTAGGTATATGTCATGCTTTTTTTTTCCAAAACAGCTAGCATATTGCCAATAAGATAATGTATTTAAATAAAAGATAATTTATGCATTCGGCAGACATCTACTGAACACCCATATGGTGCCAAGCGCATCTTGTGTCCCTAGTCCTCTGAGAGGTCAAGGTCTAGTGGGGAGAAAAGACATGGAAACAGAGCGCTGTAATGCCAACTCTGCCAGGAGCAACAGAAAAAGCAGAGAACAAAAGCAAGTCACTCGGTCTGGAGGGTCAAGTCCCGTTCTGATGAAGGTGACATTAAATGTGTGTTTTTGAGGTGGTGAGGTATTCCCAGGCATGGAAGGGCATTCCGAGAACAGGATGAGTGTGATTCAAAGCAAAGCTTTATGGGTGATTATGCTCTAACTGAATCAAAGGGCTGGAGACAGGGTGCAATGAGCCTGGCAGGGCATGGGGACAGAGGCATGTCAAGAGTGACAAGCTGTAGGCATGCTTGCTGAGAACACTCGTGGTGAAGATTGACACTGCTTCCCAACCCAGAAAGCCAGACATCCCTTCTGCTCTTGTTTTTGCTTTTCAAGGTCGGTCTCACTCTAGCCCATACTGACCTGAAATTCACTATGTATTCTCCGGCTGGACTTGAACTCACAGTGATCCACCTACCTCTGCCTTCCGAGTGCTAGGAGCAAAGGTATGTGCCACCACCAAGCCTGGCCTGAATTTCATATTAGGAAGAGTGGAATTCAGTTCTTCACTGGACTCTGTCGCAGAATCTCACTCAGGAGAGCTGGTGGGTGAGGTGTGAGGTTAGTTATCATTCAGGTGTCCCAGGTAATTAGCTAGCTCTACCTAAAGGTCCCATGATTTCCTCTCCCAAGTCTGAATGGAGAAAAACAAGCTGACAGAACAGCGTGGGCCTCTTGTTTAAGGGTAGAAATAAGTTTACAGAAAACAGAGAAAGCAGCCCAAAAGACCAGAAGGTTCTGGCAACAAAGGCTTCAAGCCTCTCAAATGGAGAGAGAAGACCACAGCCAGGTCAATAACCAACCTTTGCCAGGAGGAAAGATGTTTCCAGAACAGCCCTAGAGGATTCTAATCCATCAAAGATAGGGCCTGCAGCCAAAGTATGGTGATTCAGGATGGTCACAGTTTTCTCTCTCTGAGGTCGGCCACCATTTATAGTTTATACTTGAAAGGATGCAGGGCTACAGCAGGGTCTCCATCAGTTGATACCCCCCTTATCAGCAAGAGAAAATCCACTGTCTACCCAACAGCCGGTCAGATCCTCTCCTTGCAGATGCAGAGACCATGGTCAGATAGCTCTGAGAATCATTGCTGTGAAGGTGTTCCAAGGGGAACTGCAGTCAGAGAAGAGAAAGAGAGGCATCAGACAGCCACTGGAAAGAGAGAAGCTCCAGGTTCCGACAGGTTTCGATTACCATAGTCCAAAGTGTATTTCATGTACCTTTTCTTTTCTCAAATCAGAGCAAGGTTGTAACCAACCACTCAGCTCTTCCAACTCCCACCTTTCCTGTAAAGACAGATTTGTAAGCCTCAGAATCTGGCTGTCAAGCTTCTTATTAAAAAATACCAGGGAACTCCAGCTTTGTGCTTGGCACTTGCTTGTTTTTGTGTTGTTTCCTGTACTGTTGAGGATGTTTGCAACTTTTGAGAGAAAAGTTAACATTTCTCAAGCTTCAACAAGCACAGTCCTTTGATTAACCAGGATAGGTTAGAATAAGACGGGATGGTCTGGTGGCATGGGAGGTTCGAATGTATTTTATTAAAGCTTGTCACCTGGATCTCCAGCTGCCTGGCTGGAGGAGGTGTATTTGGGGTGGATCTGAATTCCAGCCCAAAGCTATGCAGAACAGTGTGAGCTCGGGGTCCTGCTGGCTGCTTTTGGTTTTTACGGGCTGTTTGGTTGTTTCTCTCTGCTTGAAGCAGTTTCTTCTGCCGTTGATAGAACTTCCCTGGATTTGTAAGATGAAATAAATCCCTTCCTCCTATAAACTGTGTCTATTTGGATGTTCATCCCAGTAATGAGGAACTGACTACAACACCGAGGATCCCCAGCATCATGATGAACAGAGAGGACACCCCTGCTGGCTTCTCATCTTAATGAGTAGCCTTGCAAAGCCTTACCATTAGGCGTGATCTTCCTATATTACATGTGAATACTGTTCAGCAATTAGGGATGATTTCTTCTATTTTCACTTGGCAAAGAGCGTCTATCCAATGGGGACTGTGTATAAATCACCTTTCTACAACCTAAACTCTGTAGGGTCGTTGCTCTAGTCTGTCAGTGCCCCTCCTTCCAAATCCACATTTTAAGGATGTGAAGGTGATCTTTCCCCACATGGATCACCAGGGTTGGCTTGGATTATCTGGCTGGCTAGGCAGATGTTCCCTTGTTCCCTCACTACTCCATGTGAGCCATCGTGAGGCTGCATGCTTGGTTGAAGAGGAACACCTTCCCCATCGGTGGAGGACTGTTCTTCAGTGAAAGGTGTATGAGTGTACTCCCCTAGTACAGCCTTCAAACAAGCTCCCTAATTCACATGTTGATATCTTGGTTCCCAGTTAGATGGTGTCAGGACATGGAACCTTTGGAAGTGGTTAGGCTAACAGAGCTCCCTCCCACATTCAGCCATGGGAGGACATAGTGGGGTTTCTGTGATCCAGGAAGCAGGCTCTCACTGGATGCGGGCAGCATCTGCCAAAATTTTAACCTTGGACTTCTCAGTTTCAGAAATGCAAGAAGTCAATTTTCACTTTGTAGAAGCTACTCAGTTTGTGCTATTTTAATACAGCAGCTGATCAGAGTCCCACACCCTCTTTGGTACGTCTGTCAGGTCAAAGCTTTTTCTTATTAGTTCACTCATGAATATACAGTGGAGCTTTTTTAAAAATATCTTTATTATGAATAAGTATATACATTGTATGAGCAAATCTTGTGACTGTGTCCCTGTTTCCCTCCTCTCTGTCCCCTACCACTGGGGTCCTTCCTCAGTGCGCATACTAGATCTGTCCATTGGTTAGAGGGTTATGAACTGCACCAGAGGTAGCCAGTTTTTCTTTTTTTTTTTTTCTTCTCCCTTTGTACATTGTTGCTGAGGGGGCAATGTCTCTGGATATTCTCCCCCACCATGGTTCTTACATTCTTTCTGCCCCTTCTTCCGCTCAGTTCCCTGGGTCATGATGGGTGAGTTTTAGGTCTGTTTTATTGCTGAGATCTTAAGTATCTCTGGATCTTTGCCCTGAGTTGTGTTGGGTATCATTGGTATCTGTCTCCATTGACCTTTCATGGGTTATCAGACTTGCTGTGGTGATCGGTCTCCTGTTTGTCTTGTCACTTTCTTATGGGTTTCATCTGGGGCCTGTATGCAGGCCTGGAGTGGATCATCTCCTGTCAGGATATCAGCCATCATCCCATGTCTTGTTACTGGAATTGAGTTGTCCCTGGCTCTCTCACTGCCTTCTGAAAAATACAAACAGAATCTCCATTGGAGAGTGAGATCAGTATAGTTAAATAAGATAAACACTGCTATTCTGGCTAGCTCCTAATGAGTGTGGCCTCTCTGTAGCTCTCTGGTAGTGGGAATTTCCCCCTAGGAGCCTGAGATCTTGGTCTCCACGGGATTTTGCCATGGATCCCAGTTCCATTTAAGAGTTCCTCGTCACTAAGTGGATCTCTTAGCCACTCAGTAAGCTGTTGATTATCCTCCTAGGTTTAGTGCCACTATTGCACAAATGAGAATTTCTTGACTTGCTGGTCTCTTCCATATAGCTGTGTCTTCAGCATTCTTGTGACAACTGTCTATCTTGTATATCAGTGGTCTCTGCTTTCTCCAAAGATCATTGACCAATTTCCCCGGCAGCTCGTGCAACACCTTCCAATGCTACACATGCTGCCATCTGGGAGCTGGTTATCATTCTGGATCTAGCAGGATCTCTAGGCATTGTTTGATGATACTCTGTGATTTCTAGGGTTGTATGGTGTCATTATTAGTTTAGTTTACTGTATGAGTCCCCGCACCCTCCCAATCCTCCCCCGCCCATTCTTTCCATTCCCTTTTATAGTCTCTCTGGTGGGGCTTTTGAGGGAATAGGATGTGAGGATACTGTTACTCTGCATTCTTTTCCCATAGAACTTTCTCAACTTCAATGTTAATGTGCTAAATATTGATAATGACACACTGTTTGAGTGATATTCAATTGCTTTTGAGAAACAAGTTCCTAAGACCAAAAAAAAAAAAAAGCTAGAACCATTGATACAAATAACAAGTTTTTAAAAATGTTTTATTTATTTATTCATTAGAGAGAGAGAGAGGCAGATATAAAGAGAATGGGCACACCAGGGCCTCCAGCCACTGCAAAGGAACTCCAGGTGAATGAGCACCCCCCCCCTTGTGCATCCGGCTTTACGTGGGTACTAGGGATTTGAACTTGGGTCCTTGGGCTTAGCAGGCTAATACTTTAACCACTAAGCCGCCTCTCCAGCCCACAAGTAACAAGTTTATTTGAACTCAGTGTGGTTTAGGAATGAAACCATAACCCTAAACTTAACAGCAGTGTGACTCTCGTCAAATTAACCTGCCTGACCCTCAGTTTCCTGATAGGCGATGTTACAAATGTCACAGCTCCAGGTCAAGGTGAAAGGAGACAAACTAGGCTGATACCTGACACCCACCGTGGGAGGAAAACTTGGCTCCATAGAAATCTGTCTTTGGAATGATAAGTTCATCAGTGCCTTACCTGCGAGGAGGAGACCTGGGTGGCTAAGAGGAGACAGGAAGCTTTTCACTGTGTATGGTTCACTTAAAAGGCACAGTTGAGCTAGAAGTGGAAATACACACCTTTAGTCCAGGCACTCGGGAGGCCGAGGAAGAAGGATCCCAAGTTCAAGGCCTGTGGAGGCAACTTAGTCCATACAATACTGTCTCAAAATCAAAAAGTAAGGACCTTTCCATATCCACCTGTCACACCAACAGTCCTTCACCCTCCCCATTACTGACTTATTCTTTTCACAATTACCCATGGTTTCTAATCTCCTCCTCCTCCTCTCCACCATCACTTCCTTCTCTCCTTCTCCTCCTTCCCTTCTTCTTCTTCCTCCCCCTCGTTCTTTCCCTGTTTATCATATAGAGCTAGTAAGGCAGTGCCCTGGCCTCTTGCGATTTGGCTAAGGCTTAGCTGCAGAGACTACCTTGACATTTAGTGCCCTCAAGAAATGTGGCTCAGTCACAGATTGTTTAAATACAACACTCATGTTCTTCAGTTACCATCTTGTTAGCACTTCCATAAAATAGACGATCAGAGCAGAATTTCTGGGTCATGGATTATGCACATTTCTAATTTGGATAGACCAAAAGTATTGCTTTTTAATATTCAGTGTGACTGATTTGCCACTTTAAAATTTAATTATCTCAAATTTAATTTTCCCTCTTTTCTTTGAAAAATGGGCCACTTCAAAGCTATTCTTTTCCCCCAATGTTTTTATGCTAACTGAAGCATCGGTGTTCATATTGTAAGGACTCTAGCTTTTGCTTTATTGGTTAAATCTATATAGTCAATTTGCCTATTTAGAAAATACCTGTGAACTGAATCTTTTTATACTGACCCCCCTGATGGACTCCAATGAGAGAAGAACTTTCCTCACCTTTTCCTGTTTCATTTTTCTGTTTTTACCTGTAGATATTTGAACGAGTGTAAGTGCTAAGGTATATACAGTTGGAGAGTTAAGTATTATTATAGTCTATTTTCATAATTAACCAAAAAATCCTAAAATGTGTATTAAATTGTGTAATAAATCACAATTAATTCTAAATCTATTTTGGACTATATGGTGCTTTTATTTTATTCTCAAAACTGCATATTAAAATCCTATTTACAAATAAAGCCTTGTCCAAATTTTTAAAAATGTGTACACATCTCTCACACATGAATACTCAAAGCTGTTTTCAAATCTACTATTGTTAGGACAAAGGACCCTGACTAATCAACTCTGATGGTACACATATCACAGTAATCTGAAAATGGGTTATTTCTTAGAATCTTTGAAATTCAGTTCTACAACATTAGAATTCATAGCTGAGGATGCTTTAATATTTGCTTGTACCTTTGAGCTCACCTGGTTTCCCAGGCAGAAGTGGAAGCACTCACCTTTCCTGGGTGTCTTATGGCTGTTTGATCTGTACAAGACACCAGGGCAAGTCTGGCTCCATAGAATCATGTCCCCACCAGAGGGAAACACAGATTAGGTGTGTGGGAGATGCCAACAGGTCAGGGGAGAGGAGAGGCTTTAATTCACTCCAGTTGCTGTTGTCCTGGTTCACTTTGTTTTATAGCAAAAGAAAACTCTCGTTTTAAAGGATAATTAGGGGTTTTGAAATAGAATCAATGAAGAATTTTATCTTTTTCCTAAGAAAATACTCTTATTCTATAAGCAGCCATCTATTCTCAATATTTGAATAACAATGAAATAGATGAGTGAGTAAATTAATATTTCATCAGTATCTGACCATGATCTATGCCATTACAGTGTAAAATTGTCAAGTTTTCCCACTATTTTATCATTTTATACTGTGGAGTGCTTTACACCTCATCAGTTCTTAAAGGCTTTTGTGGTGTTTTGTGTTCCCTAACAACACTTACCGTGTCCGAAACACTTCAGGGAGATATCCACACACACACCCAGTCTTGCTGCCCAAAGTCCTGCTACTACTCCTCTGCACCTACCACGCCCAACTTCCAGCTCTTGTCTAGGCAGACCTGTGCTTACTTCTCTTTGTTCCATCTTCCAGCACCTGGCCTATTTCTGTCTATTCAAACTCCACCTCTTTCATGGCCTGAACCAAACACCCTTCCCATTCATGTCTTCTTAGAAGTGCCCACTAAGTGTTTTCCTGGCACACATAGAGATCATGGTGAGACAATCTGAAGAGTGGACATCTCTGTACTGTCTTAGATTGTAAGTCATCCAGAGTCAAGACCTGACGTTTTCTCTCTTATATCCTCACCGCAGCTTCAAAGGATCCTTTCCATACATATGAAGATTATTTAAAGAATCGGAGGGAACTGCAGACAGAATGGCAACTGCTTCCCCTGATATTTTGGTAGCTCCGTCCCCTCACCCATACATACTTGTCATTCACAGAAAACTGCAGGGTATCCTGTTTTTCTTTCCTTTTAAAAAAACATTTATTTATTTGCAATCAGACAGAGATAAAGAGAAGAGAGACAAACAGAATGGACATGCCAGAGCCTCCAGCCATTGCAAACAAACTCCAGGTGCATGTGCCACTTTGTGCATCTGGCTTTACATGGGCACTAGGGAATTGAACCTAGGTCGTTGGGCTTTTCACACAAGTGCCTTAACTGCTGAGCCATCTCTCCAGCCCCCTGTTTTTTCTTCCTTTATTGTGAACTGATCTCTGATTCTGCAGCAGCTCTGCTTGTGTGTGTGTGTGTGTTGCCGCCCAGAAATGTCTTCTTTGTCCCTCCAGCCTAGAGTCTCATAGGCAGAGAAGGCAGGTGTTGCGGTCAGCTTTCTAGTTGCTGCGCAGAAAGAACCCAAGCAAAGGCGGCTTGTAGAGGAATGGGTTTATTTGGCTTACGGACTCGAGGGGAGACTCCATCCTGGCAGGGAAAACGATGGCATGAGCAGAGGGCTGGACATCACCTCTGCCACAGCACTGCAAACAGCGGCAGGAAGGTGTGCCAAACACTGGCAAGGGGAAGATGGCTTATAACCCCATAAGCCTGCCCCCAACAACACAGCTTCATCGAGGATGTAAAACACAAACTGCCATCAGCTGAGGATCGATCTATCAGAACACATTCATTTGTTTGTGGGGGACACCTGGATCAAACCATGACAGCAGGGCATATGTATATGAAATCCATGGAAATTTTCTGATACTGATAATGAGATTTTCCAGTCTTGAAAGTCTTATTTTAGGACTAGGGAGATGGCTCAGAGGTTGAAGGTATTTGTCTGCAATGCCTACTGGCCTGTGTTTGGGTCCCCAGCACCCACATAAAGCCAGATGCCCAGTGTGGTACCTAGAGTTCATTTGAGGAGTTCCTAGCATGCTCATAGTCTCCTCCTCTCTCTTTCTTACTCTCTCTCCTTCCTCTCTCTCTCATTCTCTCTCTCAAATAATTAAATAATATTTTATAAAAGAAAGTCTTATGATTAGTTAACCATGTATAAGGATCCAACCTCAATATCTGACTTCAGGACTAATTTGATTTGTGCAAATCAAATGCTTTTTACAAACATGTTTCTCAAACGTTAAGGACCTCAGATATTCTTTTTGTAAATGGGGGGAAATGGCCCTTTAGAGCCCATGTCTCAGATTATCTGGGTTAAAGTAAAGGGACAAAAGATTTCATGTTGATTCATTCACAACACCTTGTAGAGAGCCATCCATTGTCAGCAGGCTCTGGTCTGTACCTGTGGCTTTCAGGTAGTGCTGAATGCCTGGACCAATTCTGGGGTTTGATTCAGAATCTTAACCTGAAATGCCAGCTCTTGTCTGTAGCTGTTTCTTTCTTTTGTCTTGAGAAGCCGAAACATATCTAAAAAAGTATCAGAGTGGTTGATAATTTAAATGTAGATGACTTTAGTGTTCTCTTCAGGCAAAGCAGCAAACCTTCAAAGGCACTCATTCTCTGCGATTTGGCATTTGTAAGACTTGAGGAAGGGCTGGAGAGATGGCTTAGTGGTTAAGGCACTTGCCTCCAGTGCCTAAGGCCCGGGGTTCAATTTCCTAGGACCCACATAAGCCAGACCCACAAGGTGGTGGTCCTGGTGTGCTCTATCTCTATCATCTCTCTGCTTGAAAATGAATAAATAAAATATTTAAAAAAAAAAAAAGACTTGACGAAGCCAGCCGCCAGTCAGGACTTAGAAGCAAGAACTCATCCATTTTAGGATAAGGAACCCAGGGAAAGGGAGGCTAATAAATGAAAGACAAAAATCAGAAGAAATCCCATTGGCTTGGGATGAAGTGGATGGTGACCAGGAAGATTAACCCTTTCCAAAGCGTAATAAGCACACATAATACTCTTGTGATGGGCACGCAGCGCCTATAGCTACAGTGTGGGTTCATTACTGGGAGCAGCATCAAAAGGATTTCTAAGGGCTGGGGTAGATGGGCTTAGCGCAAATGCACCACAAAGACCGGAGGGAAAGCTCTGGAAAGTGCTGGATCATCAGATCAATAGACTCAAAGATGACTAAGTTAGGTAGCTTTCTGCAGTTTAAACATTTGTGCAGGGAGTAGCCCCACGCAGCCTTTTATTGACAGCTACCGATCAATGGTAATTTTTGATCATTTTCAACCTACATAAACCTATTGACCCCATGGCCACCTTTGGGGCACTTCAAGTCGTCAAAAATAATCAGAGGAGATGGTGTAAAATTGTCAGACTGCTCAAGACTCGAAGTCGTTTCACGTGTCCCCGGGAGCAGAGTTGAGAGGTTAAAATGTACTTCAAATAGCCTGCAGAACCTCAACTGGCAGAATGTTCCAGAGAGTCTTGGCTTCATGCCTCTTAAAAATGATGCATGGGTTCGCATCCCGTCTCTGACCCTTGTGCATGTAAATTTCAACATATAAAATCAGACACGCTAAATCTCATTGGACCTACTAAATTATGGAGAAAGGATTCCCTTTAGTAAAAGATTTCTGTTTTCCTTTCTTGAGCGATTCCCTTCACCTGCTGCCTAACAAAAGTAGCTAAATGCATTCCGAGAATAAAATATATGAACTGAATCTAGTCATGGATATAAATAGGCAAAGACAAAAAAAGCGTGGATCGGTATCACAGAAGTGAAAGATCACAAAAATACAGCTATAAAGAATCAATAGGATGAAAGAGAGCTCGTGGACAATAGGAAAATGATACCAATAAAGAGAAAGGAGAAAAAAATTACATTCAGAAAACCTCCAGAGAATGAGGGGGGAGGGAAGAGAGAGAGGAAAGAGAAGGAAAATGTGTTTAGTGGTGACTTTTCTGGGTTGATGGGCAAAATGCTCTCTCTCTTTCCCTAGAAGGAACTCAGTTCAAAACACTTAGAAATCAGTGCTCAAGCAACAGTTCAGAATTTAAGGGAAATACTAAGCAGTTGAATAAATGAATAGGATGGACCCCAATCCATAAAGTGAGCTGCTTCCACATTTTGAGGCAAGATTAAGAAAAAAAAAAAAGTAAAGTTCAGATTTAGAAATCCATTCAGGAGAGAACAATATAAGTACTACCCAAAACATAGCTGGATAAATTGGTAAAGATCATCTTGACATTTTTTTAGATTTTCTTTTTCATATGGTAATATTAATTATTGACAAAGAGGCATGTCTATTACTGAGATCTATTGAATGTGTGGAGGGGGGTGTGTAAGAAAGAGAGAGAGAATATATGTATGTGAATTTTTAGTAGCTCTTCAGAAATAACTAGTTAATAACTATAAGGCTAGAACACTTCCCAAGAAAAATTCGTGATGCAGAAATTCTCCTTTATATCCCCAATATGTGATCACTTCTATTTTTCAAACAAAGTAAATTCAGTTCAAATAGAGGAAAGCAGAGTAGTAATCACCCTTTGTAGGGCTGTACCTTGAAACACCGGTGCCAGGCACACAGGAACTTGAACTTGAAATGTGCAGGCCATGTTTCCAATCTAGATGGTGGAGGTTTTGAAGCCAGGATATTTTGAATCCTTGTGCTGTCAAGGATCTGAGCCATAAATGTTTATTAAAAGAATCTGTAATGAAATCACTTTTGTTATTTTTTTAATGGCTGCCTAGAGTGTTGGAAGATGGAACGGGCTTGTTAATCAGAGGACGCATGTTACCAAAAGTGTTTGACAGTATTGCCATCTAGGGGCTGAAATGAATCCTCAGCTCTGAAATAAACTGTAATTGAGCAGGTGCAGCTATTGACAATATACATATGTTTTTGCTTTATAGCCCACATGCTTTGCCTATTTCTTATGACAAAAGCTGCCTATAAGTGTCCCCCAACAGCCCACTTTATATATATACATATATATATATACATATATATAATCTGTTAGAGGTGATTACAGTTTGCTTTGGGCTGTATGCTTTTTTGCATCTATTACTGCATATTCAGAACCAAGAATTATTCTTTTCTGCATTATTAATCTCACCCATGTTTGCCTTATTTCCACAGAAAAGGAATCATTTACCAGAAAGGAATGTTTGTAATCAGAACTTGTAGCACCTTCAGATTTAATATTCACTCTGGTCACCCCAGTCCTGTGCTGTATTTATCTAAAAGACCAAGCTAATGTTGCGCAGAAATAAGTTTTTAAATATTCATGATCCAACTTTTAATATTTAAAAAAAGAGAAATTAGTATTTCTGTAAAATTTGTTTCAGACTCCAGCTGCTTAGCAAATGTTTAAATATTAAAAGATTTCCAGAGGTTAGCAGGAAATATCATAATAGGACTTATTGAAACAGGAAAATTGGCTTGACAAGTTTTGGCTACGTAAAGGAAATTGTATTTTCTCTGCCTGTGTTTCATACATAATAAGAAATAATAACTCAGAACTTACAACCAGGAATGTGGACAAAGTTTCAGAAATTATGTCTGTAGTGTTTTGATTCTGTCTAATTAGTTACAATTGGAAAAAAGGCTCAGTTTGATTGGTACCTTGTTTTTTTTTTTATTTTACTATTTTTTTGTTTTGTTTTGGGATGTGTATGTTTGCATGTGTATGTGTGTGCTATGTGGTGTGTGTGTGTGTGTGTGTGTGTGTGTGTGTGTGTGTGTGTGTAGATGCATGCACCCCATGCACACATATGCACAAGCCAGAAGATGGTGAGTGTCCTGTTTTATCACTCTTTTGTCTTGCTTCCCTGAGACAAGTCTCCTTCTGAACCCAGCTTTCACCCTCCTTCAGTTAGACTCAATAACCAGGGAGCCCCAGCAAGACTCCTGTATCCAGCCGCTCAGTGCTGGGAATACAGCCATGTGCACCCAGGAGCAACTTTCTGCATGGATGCAGGGGATTAAACTCGGGTCCTCAGGCCCCGTTGAGCTCTCTTCCCAGTCCCTTGTCCTCATGTCCCCAGATCATGGAAAATTCATTCCATGGAAGTCTGTCTGATGGTTTTGACTGCCTACGCTCAGAAATAGCTTTCTTTTCCCACCATGTCACATTCCTCCTCCTTTGGACACCAAAAGAAAGACAAATGAGATTATCTATCGCGTGCCAACATCTAATAAACCAACGTTGATCTCACCAATCATGTAATATAAACAATAAAACTCAATCAAAATTGTCATGACACTCCAGTGGGCATAGTTCACAGTAACAAAATACAAAACATTGTGTGTGCGTGTGTGCGTGTGTGTGTGTGTTTTTGAGCACGTGTGCGTGTTTACCTATACACATGTTGCTGCCTCCTTGCAGACATAATTCCTACTTTAAACAGACATATCCATCCAGCCCAGATGTAGCAAGAGCACCCGGGGACTTTCACATCATTAAGATCCTTAGTGCCAGTTAAGTTATGCAAAATATGTTAAATGTTTCTCTCCAAGCAAGAAGCAAACAAACAAAACTAATTCTGCTCTCCATTCTTCCTTTGAAATCAACAAAGGCAAAATTCTCAAAGCCTAGTTAGCAATCACTTTTGGCAGTTTTCATGGTTTTAGTTCCGCTACTTTTAACAAATGAGAATATTTTCACATTTATATTAATAACAGACTTCTCTAAGGGCCTTTGGACATTTATAGTTCAGTGGGCTGGTTGTTGTTTTCTTGTATGTTTGTTGTATTGAATTGAAAGATATGAGAACACACCAAGCAAATGAGCGAGGGAGATTGGGGAGCCCGAAGGAGTCTTGTGTAGAAGCAAGTCTACTGGGGGATTCGGGGATTAGGATTGTTCTAGTTAATCATCCAGCTGCTTCAGATTGACCTGGTGGGAAACTCTCCCAGTCTCTGATGTACAACTTCACTGTGAGCTGAATGCATTGTTCATCTTGGGCGCCAGAGGTTTCTTTTTGCATGTGTCTATGTCTGTGTGGTGTGCGTGCATGTACATAGGCATGTTCATATGTGTGGGGTGAGAGTATGCAAGTGTTCATACACATGTGAACGCACATGGAATGGCCAGATATCAATGTTGGATATCTGCTTCAATTACACCGTGCCTTGTTTAATCTTATTTTCTTTTGAGACAGGGTCTCTCATTGAACCTGGGGCACACTGATGCAGCTGGACTAGCTAGCACAAAGGATCCTCCTGCCTCGGCCTCCCTAACACTGGGGTTATAGGTGCACCTCTATACTTAGATTTTACGTGGGTGCTGGAGATCTGAACGCAGATCTTGCTTGGGTGGCAAGCACTTGACCCAGTCTGCCCTTTCCCCGAGCCTAGATTGTTTGATATTCATAACCACATTTTAGCTGGAAAGCTCTGAAGAGGCGAAGATCCTTTCTCAGCTACACTTTCCACCTACCTGAAATCATGCATGAGTTGGTATTTCCAGGGAGTCAGCAAGAACAAGGAAAACCTTCCTGGCTTTCTCAGTGACAGCCCCAATCTCTGCTGTAGGGTGTGCTGCTATTGCTAATGGGCTGTGTTCAGAAAACAAGCAGATCAGAAGACAAGCTTCCATCTGTTTTGGAAAGACACCTAACCTATCCACTTTCTTCCAGGGGACCACCCATCAGGCCCATCTCTTTGGGTTAGAACCATTCAAAGCATATCACATTGCTGTGGTGGCTACAAACAGTGCTGGAGAAGTTCTGAGCCCCTGGACTCTGGTTCACACGTTGGAGTCTTCCCCAAGTGGACTGAGCAACTTCACAATAGAATACAAAGAGAATGGTCGAGCCTTGCTACTCCAGTGGCCAGAGCCTGTGAGAAGCAATGGCGTGATTAAGGTAAAGTCTATCCTGCTGGTGAAGTCAAGTGCAGTGTCCTGCAGATGAATAGATGGGCTCTGACATGCCATCAGGTCACTGTGGGAAAACTCTCTTCAGAGTCTCTTTAATTCTCCTTGATGGCTCCTCTAGGCACCAGACCAGGGGAAAGTAGTGTGTGTGTGTGTGTGTGTGTGTGTGTGTGTGTGTGTGTGTGAGAGAGAGAGAGAGAGAGAGAGAGAGAGAGAGATATCTGAACTCTAATGACATGTTCTTGCTGCCTCCTGAGCTATCCATCCTAGGTATTTTCTTAAACTTAGCATAATTTGCACTTTGGCTAGTGCTCATTAAGCAAGTGACACATGTCTGCTAGCTCCCTGACTTTCACATGGAGCCATGTGAACTAGTCTAACAAATGTCACATATGACATCGCTTCTCAGCCTTTTGGCTAAGATCAAGTGCAAATGTCACATATGTAACCCAACCTCATCGACCCTCAACCCATGGGTAAAAAGGCTATGTTTCTACTAACCACATTTTGATATGATGAATGCTTCTCCACATGGAAGGTAGACCTCATCTCCCTTTCTGATGTATCTCTTCAAGATTGGTGTCAACTCATTGCCAGACCATGAAACTACCTCCACCCCCAGGCTCCTGGGGCCCTGACCCCTTTGTCCCATCCTTCAGCTGCCTGTCATAGGCCGGGACTGCAGAATGCCCAACCACAGCTGCAATGACCACTGTCCTCTCCCTTCCCACTCCTTCCCACGATGGCAGAGAGAGATCCTTGTCAGTTCCATATGACACCATGAATACTAAGCTGTGCCTCAATAATGCTCCTCTGAAAGCCCTGAGAGGGGTGATAGCCGGAAATCACCTACAACAATAACTTGTCACAGCCTAGAGCTCTGGAACCAGGTCCACCTTGTGGGTATCACCCTGAGTTACCTCTCTGCCTAGCTGCAGGCTGGCTACCAGTTACACAGGCACAGAGGTGTCCACCAGAAGACACCAGACCTCCTTGGGGGAAGAGGCCTGAATTCCCAGCCCAAAGCCCCCATCAGAAAAGAGCTTGTCCCTGAAAGCTCCTCCTGCCGTTGTTTCTTCTCCACACACCTGCTTTTCCCTAGTCTGATTGACAATAGGGATATTGACTCCTCGCACCTTCATTTACATTCGCCAAATATTTATTGAGCTTCTACTAAGTGCCATGCACTTATTCAAGAGTGAACAAGACGGAAAAGGTCCCTGCTGTCACGGCCCTTGTATGGATATGAATAAATGCATGGGGGTGTTGGGTGGTAGGGGAACAGAGAGGCAGACCCTGAGCTAGTAAATAAACAAGCAAAGGAATTTCACAGAGCCAAGGATGCTATCAAGAAAATTAAATGGAATCATGTAATTATGCCTGCTCAGGCTGTTTGAAAATGGATAATCATTTGAATTGACATTTGAGCTGAGCCCTGAATGACAAGACAGAGTCAGTCATGTGAAGATATGGGGGCAAAATGTTCCCGACAAAATGAACAGCAGACACAAGGCCTGAAGGCAGGAATGAACTTGGCGTGTCCAAGGAAAGTGAAGGAAGCTGGTGTGGATGAAGTGATGGGGAGAAAGGATAGATGGGACCAGAAGGGACTGAAGGCAGAGGGTGCCCAGCCCTGTGGTCTGTGGCAAGGAACGGGGAGTTTGATCTAGATGCAATGAAAAAAAGGATTAAAGGCTTTAAGCAAAGCAATTTGTGATTCAACTTGTGTTTCTAAACACCACTCTGGTTTCCCTTTGGAAACAGAGCTGGGAGGAGTGAGGAGCTTAGAGTCTTTTGGAGAATTCAGGGTACAACTGATGGTTCAGAGTAAGTGGGAATGGTTAGGTCAAGAAATATGGGGGTGTTGGGGTTAGATTTAAAAGGTACACATGAAAATTTTGTTAAGGCGAAGAAAAGAGCATCCTACAATGACTTCTGGAGTTTGAGCCTTTGGTTATCTTGGGAGAAGAATAGGTTTGAGTGTGGTAGAGTAGTAGTGTCTAGCAGAGGTGCGAGTCCATTCCTCCCATGAGAGGTCATCATCAGAATAAGTGTTTGGAATCTGATAGTGAATAGCAGTGTTTCAAGTCCTGGTGCCCCAGCAGAGCCACCATAGAGAACTTGTAGTTAGTGATGCTGGTGAGAGCCTGGGATCAAGGCATGAGGCACAAAAAACCTAGAAGTGAACAGGAGAAAGAAAAGCCAATCAAGAAGAGGAAAAGGAGGTTAAAGGAGAAGTAGGTGGAGTGTCCCAAAGTTGAGTAGAAAAGATAACAAATGCTACAAGGAGACCAAGTTATATGAGAGCAGAGAAGTAGTCCTGGATTGAAGGATAGGTGCTCACTGTGAAATTGACAGTGAGCTGAAGAAGATCAAGAGGGGAAAGGACACCTGGGCAGATGGCCTGCAAAGAAACAGTGAGTGACAAAGGGAAGACAGTATCCCATGAAAAAGTACAGAGTCTGCGTTCAGTTCCCCAGGACCCACGTAAAGCCAGATGTACAAAGTGGCACATGCTTCTGCAATTCATTTGCAGTGGCTGGAGTCCCTGGTGCATCCATTCTCTCTGCCTGCGTCTCTTGCCTCTCTTCTCTCATTCTCTCTGCTTGTAAATAAATAAAATTTTTTTAGAAGTACAGAGGCGTGACACCAGCTGAAGGACTAGGGTGTCGAGATGTTTTCTTTAAAAATCCAAGAGTTATTCTATCATGTTTAAACACTAATGGAAATAACCAGGAGGGAGGTAAACTGATGATTGAGGAGATAATAAGTTGTGGGTTGGGTGGGGTGGGGTGCAGAGCTTGGGTGGCCTTTCACAGGGACATAGGCTTCACCCATAGCAGCAGAATCAAAGACAAGTCCAGACACTCCTGAGAATGTGATGGAGTTTTGTCAAACACACCCATCACTAGTTGAAAATATTATTAAACTAAAAATGGTTTTGATACACCCAACCTACCACCATAGCCTCATCTGGCCTAGAACACAACTGACCAAAATCACCTCACACAAAGATCACTATATAAAGAAGTGTTGGATATCTATGCAATTTATTGATGCCTGTAGTGAAAGTTTAAAAACTGGATGTTGGATTATGCCTTCTCAACATATGATAGTCAAACATCATGAGTTATATACCACCATATATCAGGGATCAACCATAGTATAAGTCTAAGTTCACTGTAATGTAGTGGCAATGTTATATAACAAAAGAGCATTTCTTTCTGTTTCTGCTTTCTCCATGGAATATGTAGTAATGCCCACAACTGGTGGTGAGGGACAGAAAATTCTGCTGGCAGTCAGTGGAGGGAATAAATATATAATAATTGCTGTAGAAATAAGAGAAAAAGTACACAGAAGGACAAAATAGGGCTACAATTTGGCAACTGTCTATTTCAACTTCATGGTAACTGTCATCGTCAGCCACAGGCCACTGGGATGAATCTCCAAACCAGGCACAGTTTGGGGAGGAAAGTATTTATTGAAATAACAGATCCAGAGGAAGTTCCACAAATGAAGGAAAAGGCTGGCCCCCTTTCATAAATCCAAGCAGAGGGACAGAGCCAGCACCAGGAGCTGGGGGAGGAAGGAAGAGAGGTTTCCTTCTCCTCAAGCTTCCTTATATTTAGTCCCCTTCTGGAAGGCCCATCCACTGGGGGGAAGGGCTCACTCTGGAGAAGGGACCTCCTCCTAACCCTTCTCCAAAATCGCAAAAGGATTTTGTCAATCCTTTCTGCAGGCAAGCTCAGAGACCTGCCCAAGATTACTGTGGATTATTACATAGGTCAAGTTGACAATGAACTTAACCATCACAGTAACATACGTCAAGTATGACCAGTTAGCAGTTCCTTGTCACTGTCGTGACATACTCCAGGCAAATAATATATAAGGAGAAAGGAATATTTTTGCCTCATGGCCTGCGAAGTCTAAGACCAAGTGGACTTATATCATTGGGCCTCTGAAAAAGGTGTGACATCATGACCAGAACACCTGACAGATTAATATTTATATGGTAAGCCAGGAATCAAAGAGAAGAAGGAAAAGAACAGGATCCCACAATCCCTATGGGAGGCACTCCCAAGATGATGCAAGGAACTCTCCCAAGACCCCTTCCTAATTGTTTCATCATCTCCCAATAGCGCCACCCTGGGGACCAAGTTTTTAACACATGAGCCTTCTCCAACCCAGTCATGAGCTTGCATGCAGAGTGAGAGATGGCTCTTCACTGGTCGAGTGAAGAGCCGAGTGGGTAAGGGGTGCCAGGATGCCACAGGACCTGTGGGTTGGTTGCTTCCCTCACAAATGTTATTCCCTTTCCTTGGGAATTTGTTCCCACTCTGTGACCATCAAGAAGAAAAAAAATCAAACCCAAAGACGATCATGCCAATATAGATTTCCAAAACTCTAGGCTAAACAACATTGAGGAAATTAAAACTCAGTGTAAATTAACTCCTTCAGGGAATGCCTTTTTGTGCTTTCCAAGAGACTCAGATGGGCTCTTGCTTGCTTGAATAACCAGAGAGATAGGTTAGTGATGCCCTCTACAGGAGGATATCCTAGCTCTCCTGTACATTAATAAGGAAAGGGAAGGAAACCACTGTTGAAAAACACCCACCTTCAAGGTAAGCTGTCTTCCACCTTTCCAGAAGAAAAAATGAACAAAACAAACATGAAAACTGCTCTGTATTTGTATGATGAGTGTTCAGACGGGTTTTCCCCAGATCTAAAGGATACTTCACCCCCCAAAAAAGCAACCTATCTTTCTCTGACCTTCAAGAGAAAAAGTCCTCCTCCTACTCATCTCCTTGTTACCAAAATTGCATAAGTATGTTTATATGCACTGTGTATATGCATATGTATCTATATATTTATATATTTGCATAATATATAACATACATAATGTGAGCCTGCTCACAAATGTATATATACACACGGGAACATATTTTTTCAACCCAGCATGCTTTACAAGGAAAAATAAGAACTATAATTCCATTTCCCACAGAGTTTAGTGGAAGGCAGAGAGTTTATATAAACCTCACTTACCCTAGTCAGGATGAGATTAGAAGCAGTATCTATAAATAGATATGAAGACGCCTCCCTGCTTTAAACATAGGGGAAACCTCATGGGCTTGGTTGTAAGTCATAAAATTCAATAGCCCTAAGGTTTAGATAAGTGCCTGCATGTGATCCAACCTTTAAAATGTCTTTCTTTTTTGGTGGACTTTGCATCAAGTGTAAAAGATTCCTTTCCAGAATGAATGACAGGATGCTTCCTCTGGGCTAGGGTTCTCTGCGTGAGGAATGGGAGGAGTGAGTGCTCTAAGGGGGCTGAGGAGTGGCACAAGGGATCCCATATGACAGATGTCGTTTCTTCTCTTCCCCCTGCAGACATACAACATCTTCAGCAATGGCAGCTTGGAGTACTCGGGCTTGACTCGCCAGTTCCTCTTTCAGCGCCTGGACCCCTTTACTCTCTACACTCTGACTCTGGAGGCCTGCACCTCAGGAGGATGTGCCCTCTCGGCGCCCCAGCCTGTCTGGACAGAGGAAGCCCCTCCAGACACTCAGTTGGCTCCTGACATCCAGTCTGTAGAGCCCACCAGCGTAGAACTGCGCTGGTCAGAACCCATTAACCCAAATGGAAAGATCATTCGCTATGAAGTGACTCGAAGATGCTTGGATGAAGACCCTTGGGGGAATCAGACCCTCCAGGCCAATGAGGAAATCGTTTTCACTGAACATAATACTGATGGGAACATGTATGTGTACAATGACACAGATCTGCAGCCATGGACACAGTGTGAATATAAAATCTGCACTTGGAATTCGGTGGGACACACCTGTAGCTCTTGGAATACGGTGAGGACTTTGCCAGCACCCCCAGAAGGCCTTTCTCCACCTGAGATAGCCTACGTGTCTATGGATCCCCTGAAACTGTGCATCTCCTGGACCCCACCCACACGGTCCAATGGCATTATCCAGTCCTACCAGCTTCAAAGGAATGGAGTGCTGTATCCATTCAGCTTTGATGCTATGACTTTGAATTACACCGATGACCACATGCTTCGCCCTTTCTCCACCTACAGTTATGTCATCCTTGCCTGTACGGCCGGAGGCTGCTCCACCAGCAACCCGAAAAACATCACAACCCCTGAGGCAGCTCCATTGGGAGTCAGCCCTCCAATTCTGCGGAACATTGGTGCCAGCCACATAAATGTATCTTGGACCTCACCATCAATTCCCAATGGGAAGATCACTAAGTATTTGCTTAGATGCAATGGCCAGGAGTACCTTGCAGGGCAGAGCCTGTCTTTCTTGGTTTCCCCCCTGCAGCCTCATACTCAGTACAATTTCTCCCTCATAGCCTGTACAAAAGGAGGGTGCACTGTGAGTGGATCCCAGTCTGCCTGGACAAGGGAGGCTCCACCAGAGAACATGGACCCTCCAACATTGCAAGTCACAGGCTCAGAATCAATAGAAATCTCCTGGAAACCCCCAAGAAACCCAAATGGTCCCATTAAAAGTTATGAAGTTCGGAGGAACGGTGCCATTGTGTATCTAGGCCTGGAAAATCACTACCATGATTTCATTCTAAACCCAGGCGTGGAGTATGGCTACACAGTGACTGCCGTCAACAGCCAAGGAAGTATTCTGAGTCCACTTGTCAAAGTTCGGACCAGCCCCCAGGCGCCCTCAGGAATGAAGCCTCCAAAATTGCATGCCAAGGATTCTCTGGAGATCTTAGTGGAGTGGGAGCCTCCAGTGAGGACCCACGGTGATATCATGAACTATACCCTCTTCATCCGTGAGCTGTTTGAAAGAGAAATGAAAACCATACCCATAAACACAACACACAGTTCTGGTCCACAGTCGTTCACAGTGAAGAACCTAAAGCCATTTCACAGGTGAAGTAGCCAAGCTGGGATTGCTTTTTTCTTGTATTTATTTGTATGTGTGCTCATGCACACGTGTGTGTGTGTGTGTGTGTGTGTGTGTGTGTGTGTGTGTATGTTCATGTGTATGTGAGTATTGTGTGTGCAGGTCCATGTGGAGAACAGATGTCAATCATAGGTGTCATCCTCAGGAACACCATCCATCTCTTCCTTGAGATAAGGTCTCTCACTGGCCCAAGTTCACCAATTAGGCTTGCCTGGCTGGCCAGCAAGCCCCAGAGATCCTCCTATCTCAAACTCTCCAGCATTGGGATTACAGGCATGTACAAGCCCACTCAACATTTTTATATGCATCTTGGGGATTGAACTTAGATCCTCGGGTTTGGAAGGCAAGCACTTTATTACTGAGCCATCTTCACAGTCCCCAAGCTGGATGTTCAAACAGTAAGCAAGTATGATAGAAATGACAGTTTTTCCCCATCACACTTTAAGTAGTTTACATCCCCAGGGAGAAGAATAATAAAAGATATTTTATGTGTGAAATTTGGTCAAATGAATAGAACCATTTTAAAATTAAGGCTAAAAAACATTACTTTCCAGCCACCACAGGTAATGTTCAGCTAGCTGTAACTGATCTGTAATGTATAGAGTAGATCCCCCTCTTGCTGTCCAGTGTTGTGTGAATAAAACTTACGTGGTCATGTGCATCTACTCGTGGCAATTTTTATGGTCATATTAAATATTAAATAGTAGTTACCAGTTCTTCAGGTTTCCTCCAGAATTAATCCATGTGCTCTGTGAGCTGGCCTTTATAGCACTCTGACTCAAGACATTGAAGAAAGTCATGCATCTTATAAGGGTTTCTTCCTCTTGACTCAATCATCAATCATCAATACAAGTTTCAAATATAACCATTTGATGCCCTTTTGAAAACTGATATGAAAAAAAAAATACTTTTGGAAAAGAAAATGGTTTTCTAGATGTGACAGGGCTACTTTGTCCAAGCTAGAAAAGAAATTAAATTGATGAATGTAAAACCAGCAATGAGATGTGAGGATGCACAAGAGGTCTCTTCCCTGGCCCCTCGAGCCAGCACCACAGGGACAAGGATGTCACGGACTGTCTCTGTGATGTGAAGTTGAAGTTTGTGCAGCTTTTTGGTTTTATAATTCTTAAAGCATTTTGGAGTCTACTAGAAATTGCAGTCATGTGCCCACCTTTGGGTACCTCCTGCTGGAGGAAGGAAGAAAGCTCTAGAATCTGAAAAGACACCCTGACCCATGATTTCAAAACGACTGCAGGTAGTCCAGAAAAATGAATGATCCCCGAGTGGAAAATCAAAGCATTTCTGAGTAGACAGGTCTGTGTACACAGAGGTGGACATGATCACCAATCCACTGGGAATGCCAGCACAGTGAGGATGGGTAAGACGGAGGGAAAGAGAAGAAAAGCAAAATGAATGAAGTCATAAAGGAAAAGAGAAGTATAAAAATAAAGGGCAAAAACTTGAGAGATAGGAAGATAGTGAAGTGCCTAAGAGCACGTAAGGAAGTTCCACCCCAGCATCCATATAAAAGACCAAACATGGCCACACAAGCCTGTAACGCCAGCACTGGGGGAAATCGGAGACAGAAGGATCACCAGGGCTCACTCATCAGCCAATCTTACCTGAAAAACGTGGAGCTCAGTTTCAGTGAGAAACTCTGTCTCAGAGAAATAAGAGTGAAAGCGTAGAATCCCTGACTTCCTCCTCTGAGCTCCATATGCGTGAGCAAGAGATGTGCACATCTGCACACACATGTGCATACACTGCATGCCACATACACACGCACCACATCTATATACCACAAACACATGCATACACACCACATATGCACCACATACACACACAGCATACACACACACACCACACACCACATACACACACACCACATGCACACACACACACCACACACCACATACACACCACATACACACCACATACACATACACACACCACACACCACATACACACACCACATACACCCCCTCAACACACATACTACATATACCGCCCCCACACACCACATGCACACACACACACCACACACCACATACACACCACATACACACCACATACACATACACACACCACACACCACATACACACACCACATACACCCCCTCAACACACATACTACATATACCGCCCCCACACACCACATACACACATACCACATACACACACACCACATACAATGCCCCCACACACACCACACACACCCCTACACACACACACACACACACACACACACACACACACCACATACGCACACAAAAAAATGCAAAACAGAAAGCAAGTGAGGGAACTGAAGGCACTGATGAAAAGATCAAATGGAGAAAGTAGAAAATGGAAAACGGGCTGGAGAGATGGCTCAGGGATTAAGGCACTGGCCTGCAAAGCCTAATGACCAGGGTTCAGCTCCCCAGGACCCACATAAAGCCAGATGCACAAAGCGGCACATGCACCTGGAGTTCATTTGCAGCAGCTGGCGGTCCCATGGCACACCCATTCTTTCTGTCTCTCTTCTCTCTGCCTCTCTGCTTGCAAATAAATGAATCAACCTTTTTTAAAAAGGAAAACAATAGAAAAGTAAAAGGGGGAAGAAAGGCAGGCAGCTCGGTGCTTGAGGGAAAATCAGGAAGTCAGCTGGAAAAAGAGAAACCAAGCTTACTTGTCGCCATAAGCTCTTGGAACTACAAAGCCCCTCGTGTTGTAAAAGCCCCTGCTATGCTAATAGACCTTTCTCAGTGGCAGATACTAGCTATGAGGCAAAGCATAATTGATTAGTTGTGTTTAAATGGCTAGTGATAAGGTGTCCCCATGATGGATCACATAGTGTGTAGCTGGGTTAACTTTGGCCCCCAAAGGTCTTGATGTGCTGTAAGAGCCTGTTTTAAGATGTCAGGTATCAGGTGTGAAGATTCATTACCACAGAGACCATAACTCCATGATGTTCCTTCAACCAGGAAACCTTCCTGGGGAAATCATTTAACCCTAGCCCAGGTAGGAGGCATCCAGGCTGCTGAAGTGAGTGTAGACGCCCCAAGCTGAGTTTTCCATTGCTTTGTTAAGTACGTTCACAGAGTTCCAGAATTTTCCTAGATGATAATTTCTTGACCCCATCAAGCCCTTTTTTTTAAGTGCTGTTTTGTTTTATATACATATGTGTATGGTGTGTGTGTGTTGTGTACCCGCACACGTGTGCACACATACCACAGTGCAAGTGTGGAGGTGGTCAGAGGAGAATCTCAGAGTGTTGCTCCACCTTATTTGAGACAGGATTAATTCTTTTGTCTGCTTCTGTGAATGACCAGCAGCTTCAAGATTCTCCTGACTCTATCTCTGAATGCAATAGGTACATTTGGAATACAGACACAGGGGCTACCATATCTGGCTTTGCAGGAGTCCTGAACATCTGAATCGTGGTCATCGGGCTTGTAAAGCAAGCACCTTTAACCACTGAGCCATCTCCCCAGCCCCTCTGCATCCCTTTTGAAGGCAAGAATTGTTCCCACTCACCAAACAGATGAGGATCTTCCAGACTGAAAACTTTCCATAGAAAGACTTTATTATTACACTAGTTAAAAGGCCTCTATACACTAAAATGAATGTGAACTTACTCTTGTTTTTCTGAAAAAGTCTTTGAAATATTTTTCCCAGGCATATCTTTGTCATGAACCATCTGTGACTCTTACCTTGTATGCCGCAGGTATGAAGTACGAATCCAAGCCTGTACCACCCTGGGGTGTGCAATGAGTGACTGGACACCCACGCAGACCCTGGAGATGCCACCCCTGATGCAACCATCCCCGCACCTGCAAGTGCAGACAGCCGTCCAGGGATTCCAGCCCACGGTAGCCCTGTGGTGGAAAGAACCACTCCAGCCAAATGGGAAGATCTTGTACTTTGAATTGTATCGAAGGCAAACAACCCACACTGGAAGATCCAGTCCAGTGTTAACCTACAATGGAAGTTCAAACTCCTTTATGGACTCGGAATTATTACCTTTCACTGAGTATGAGTACCAGGTAAGAAATGTGCATTAACAATTCAGGATGAGATGGTGCCTCCCTCTAAAAGGTATTTGCAATGCCAAAAGCCATTTAATGAAATGTGGTCTTAAGAAGAGTATAATAGCCTTTCAATTTCCCTAAGCAGTCAATGAGGGAGGGAAGACTATTCATTTACCTTCTTCATTTTCTTGGTTCTTGATCCGTGTGATGTATGCTTGGTATTTCTATGTAAGTTTCAGGTGAATTATTTGCATTTCTCATTAGTGATGGGGTTTCAAGATCAAGTTTTCCATTGCCTATGTTGGCTTGGTACAAGAATCTTCTTAAAAGATCCCTATGAAAATAACCTGCATATTGTAATGACAACAAAAATCTAACAGCAAACATCCTTTGCCACTTTGCTCAAGAACGATATGGAATGTTGACGCAAATCTAAAATAATATAACTACTCTGTCCATGCAGATCAAGTGAGTTTAATAAATAAATAAGGGTTGGAGAGATGCCTCAGCAGTTAAGGTTTTGGCTTGCAATGGCTAAAACCCTGGTTTGATTCCCCAGTACCCATGTAAAGCCAGATGCACAAAGTGGTACATGTGTCTGAAGTTTGTTTGCAGTGGCTAAAGGCCCTGGCATAGCCATCTTCTCTCTCTCTCTCTCTCTCTCTCTCTCTCTCTCTCTCTCTCTCTCTCTCTCTCTCCTTACAAATAAACAAATAAAATAAGTAAATAAATGTGAAAAAATAAGGCTTTGCATGTCTCTAAATGGCCAAGAATTAGGAGCCCTATTCTGAAAAGGTTTTGAACTCTACACAGAATTTCTGTTAGGTTTGTTTGGTCTCCCCATAAGAATCCAGATGCATAATTCATATAGCTGCAATCGAGTCTCCTATGTAAGAAATGGTTCCAATAAGACTCCTGGGCAAGTGGTGTTCATGTGAGCTACACACAGCCCCTCAGACTGACCAGGGGCTTGAGCTCAGGCCGAGGCGACTGTGACTTTTCAAAGTTAGAAGTGAGAAGTCCTGATGAAAAACCTCTCACCTCAATCTAAAAGTTTTTCTTGTTCCTGCTGTTTCCACATCTAGTGTTCATTTGCAGCAGCAGGAGACCCTGGTGCATCCTTCACAGACACACGTACACACACACACACACACACACACACACACACACACACACGCATGCATGCATGCAAATAAAGAAATGAAAATATTTTAAAAATAAAATCACCAAACAATGGTGGACAAATCGATGAGTAGAATTGGAGATAACATTTTATACCTGCAGAGTATGTTTTGAGACAATATAAATAAGTGGTTGAATAGGAGAAATATGCAAACATAAACCCAGACTTCGCATTTGCAATTCCAAATCGAAAAATTTCTTAAAAGCAAGAATGTCCCCTCTTAATTGGGGACAACTTTTTAAGCAGCAAAAGCAATATACATAGATATGAGGCTATTTGCAGTATTCATTAATCCACTTAAATATGGATATTTGTCTCTTTTACTACCGAGGTATTATGTTTTATTATAAGCCAGCTAACAAGATAACGCTGGAGCACTTACAAAGAGTCCCACAGATGCACTTTGGTACCCTTGTGAAATCTAAGACAAAACAGTTTTAAAGCCCATCAGACTCCAGGGTTAGAGGAAGTAGAAAGCACAGTGTGTTGGATGAGTCAGGGCCTGAGTCTCATCCCTTTGTTCCTGTCTCATTATCTCACTGAAAAGTGTCAAGATATTAAAGACCCCTGAGTTCTCCATGGCCCGGTCTCCCTTATGAATGAAAACAATAAAAATATACCTTTGTGAGAGTCAGATGAAATACCTTTGTGGGAGAGCCAGATGAAATTGACATGAAATCTTTGGCCTGCCCTAAGCAAAATGAAGTCACCAGATGATACTAAAGGCCAACCAATGATTATAGCATCTGAGATGTCATATGTCAGTAGAAGTCACACCTCAGTTATTTTAAGGAACGGTAAACTCCAAGCACGTGTCTTAGCTGTAGCTAAATTCTCGTCAGGAGTGTCAGATGATGGAGAGACCCACATGTCAGTCAGAACTCACTCTGAGTTTTCTCTTATAACTGCTCCTGCCTGCTCTCCTCCGCACAGCCTTCATGCTCATCTGACCCTGGTGACAGAGGTCAGTTTGGTTTGTGTTTCCTTGATTGCTTGTTTGCTTGTCTGTTTTGTAAGGTCTTTTTAAAAATATGCATGTATGTATGTATGTATGTATTTATTTATTTATTTATTTATTTATTTATTTATTTATTTATTTATTTATTTATTTATTTGAGACGGTGAGAATGAGCACACCACAGCCTCTTGCCACTGTGCAAACAAATTCCAGATGCATGCACTACTTTGTGCATCTGGCTTTACATTGGGTACTGAGGAATTGAACCCCAGCCAGCAGGCTTTGAAAACAAGTGCCTTTAATCACTGAGGTATCTCCCCAGAGATAAAGTCTTATGTAGCTGAGGATAACCTCAGACTCACTCACAAGTTAGCCAACATTAGCCTTGAACTTATGATTCTCCTGTGTGTGACCCTCCCAAGTGCTAAATACCACAGTTCCTCGCTTTTTGGTTTTCATAACAAATCGATCTAAAATTAGCATTTATTACCTAATCCTATGTTGTTATAACATGATTGCCGAAAAAAAATTCAAGCTTTATCAGAACCAGTTATTATGGAAAATGGTATTTCGTAAAGCAGAGATTAAATGGTGAGCTAAATTAACTAAATTGTTGGATTCATTTAGCCTATGCAGATTACTCAGGCCCCTTTACGGACCCAGAGTAATTCGATGAAAGCCATTGAGGAGGTTACATACTAAAGGGATTTTTTTTTCTCTTTAACAAAAGAACATTTTGTCTTTGATAAGAATTTTTATGGCTCCCAAAGCTACTTGAGGGTCACTTCAACTGCAAGTGTCTTTGAGGAAACACTCTCATTGTCCTGGACACAATCTGTTCCTCCAACACCAGGCAGTCATTTGAATCTTCTGCAGCAGGATGCATTCTTCAGGAATTTATATTTATTGTAAAGAATAAAAACAAAACGACTAGAGACCTTCAGAGGAATAGAACTGTTGGCAGAGCAGTGCCAATACTTCAGCTGAGGAGAGGCCGCCCCCATGGTGAACCCTGAGAGCGTTAGGTGTGTCTCCCACCTCCCTACATGACTGTGACCAACTCTTTTGGAGTGCTCCCTGGAGCCTGCTGTTAAGATTTTGTCGTGGGAGAACTGAGGATCTTGTGCTGTGATCCCAGCACTCAGGAAGCTGAAACAGGCAGATCCCTAGGGCAAGCTTGCTGCATTGCTGAGCTCTGGGTTTAATGAGAGACTCTCTCAGTAAGTAAGGTGGAGAACAATGGAAAAGATATCCAAAGTCATCCTCCTGCATCCACAAACACACATGTACACATGCCCCCATACACATGCATGCTCACATACAAACACATGAAAAAATAAAGACATCATCTTATTGTACTTTCACGTGGCTCAGAAGGGAAGGAAAGGAAAGAGGGAAGAGAAAGGGCCAGAGAGGAAGAGAGCTCTTCTAGTCTTCTTATATGGACACTGATCACATTGGTGAGGGTTCTACCTTATAGGAGGCAATTACCCCCAAATACCACCACGTTTCGGGCTAAGCTTCTGCTTGTGGATTGGGGGGAACTCAGACATTTATTCAACAGCATTCAGTTATAAGGAGGTTTTCCCTCCAGCTCATAGCTCTATGGGCCAAGTGTAACCTACAACCCCATAATTTACAGAAATTCAGATCAAACTTCGTGTTCTCTCGATTGGCCTTTGTTATCCACAGCTTGTAAAACCTGACAAAATAAATCCTCATCCAAAACAGCTTCATTTGCTAATAGTAGTTAGCCATAATCTGTGCTGATGCAAGTGAAAATGAGACCAGCTTCCGACAAAAGAGAAGATTGGTTATCTATCACCCCAGTGGGAGTGTTTATTTAAATCAAACCTGGTTACTCACTAATAAGTTTACTTTTGTAAATGTGTTATAAAATATAAATGTAAATAAAGGACCTAATTTATTTTTTTATCCATTATATAAGCCCCATTGGTGTCCTTGAGAAAACCCACACCATCAACATGACACCTTGTCTATTTTACGACCTGTAGCAGAAGACCTAGTGAAACTGTACTGCTTATAAGGGAATCTTCCCATTTATCAGAAGGGGACTGTCGTAGTCAGCCACACACCGCTGGGATGAATCTCCAAAGCACGCACGATTATGGGGAGGAAAAGTATTTATTGAGGTATCAGACCCAGGGGAAGTTAAGGAAAAAAAAAGGCTGGCCCCTTTTCACAGATCCAAGCAGAGACAGAAGCCCAGCACCAGCACCAAGCAAGCACACTGTAACACACTGTGATTCCCAAAATGCAGATCTCCAGACCTGGGTTCTGGCTCTTCTTTTGCATATCTATCCTTAGTATTTTACATCCAAATTAGAAAGGGTCAGTCCCCAGGAGGCAAGGCCAAAGTGGCACTTCCTCCAACCAGAAACCTGAAGACAATTAATAATTTTAATAAATCCTTAATTCTTTTGGGGACATTATTTAAACTATCACAGGGACTAAGAAATCCCCCAAACCAAAACGAAAGATGAAGATGCCAGGCTTTGGAAACTTCAGGCAGGATTCCCTGCTATTATCATTTTCCCTCCCTCTCTCCATCCCTCGCTCTCTGCCTCCTAAGATGTCTCTGTGGGCTTCACAGACTCCCGGCAACGATGGGAGAAAGCGACCACCAACACTCCTAGATCCAAACTCCTCTGCCTCTCTAGTGCCCTTCTGTGACAGTATGGATGATGCAGGCTTGCTTTGGGGTTACATCCATTACTAAGTGAACCGGCTTGAGATACGAATTCATACGTAGGAACTGGTCAGTCAATATAACAATGGCGATTATTATTACCAACACACCTCCATTGCTCTCTTCCATATTCTTTTTTTAATATATATTTGTTGTCCATAATGAGTTACATTATTTAGTGGGCAAACAATGTGTTGTTATCCCGAATTCCCCAATTCCCCCCCTTCCCATCCATGATCAGTTGGATATCCTCCTCCATGGGCTGTCTGTATTAGTTCTTGTGGCAAGGGATCCTGGATAGCCTATTACTCAGCCCGGTCCTCCTGGCCCAAGTGTGTTGTTACTGATGGGTGCTATGCTTCTGGACAGTCTCCCCCACCACGGCTCTCACAATCTCTCCGCCCCCTCTTCCACTCAGTTCCCTCTTCCATATTCTTAAAGGCCACCAAGGGCAAAATTCTGATTCACCAAGAGAATGAGCCCGAGGTAGAGCACACCTGGTTCAAGGGTCCACGTCCTTCATCAGGGCTACCTGGCGGGTGGAGGGAATGTTTTCAGTCAGAAACAAGACCTCTCCAGGCTCTCTCCCCACACCAAGGATAAATGCTAAGTCAAGGTCACAGGCTTCTTTCTCATTAAACAGATGCATGTGTGATGAGACTGAAGAAATCCTGTGTGTCGAACAGGAGGTCTCTGCCCCCGTGTCCCTGCCCTGTGTCCACACCGGCACTAATTCAAAGAATGAAGTACTTTTTAAAGAGTTTTTTTGTTAATGTTTTAATTAATATCTTTATTATGAATATACATTGGATGAGCAAATCTTGTGAAGGTGTCCCCGTTTCCCTCCTCTCTGTCCCCTACCCACCGGGGTCCTTCCTCAGTGCACATACTGAATCTGTTCCCCCTTTGTGCATTGTTGCTGAGGGGGGCGATGTCTCTGGATATTCTCCCCACCATGGCTCTTACATTCTATCCGTCCCCTCTTCCACTGAGTCAAGGTGGGTGATTTTAGGTCCGCTTTGTTGTTGAGATCTTAAGTATCTCTGGACCTTTGCCCTGGGTTGTGTTGGGTATCGTTGGTGTCTGTCTCCATTGACCTCTTATGGGTTATCAGACTTGCTGCTGTGATTGGTCTCCTGTTTGTCTCGTCACTTTCTCGCAGGTTTCATTTGGGCCTTCTGTGAAGGCTGGGTGTTGTTTGTCTCCTGTCAGGATGTCAGCCATCATCCAATGTCTTGTTGATGGAACTGAGTTGTCCCTGGCTCTCTCACTGCCTTCTGAAAATGAAAAATACAAACAGAATCTCCATTGGAGAGTGAGATCAGTATAGGTTAAATGAGACAAACATTGCTATTTTGGAAAGATTCTAATGGGTGTAGCTTCTTTATAGCTCTCTGGTAGTGGGAATTTCCTCTAAGAGCCAGAGTTCTTGGTCCCCATAGGATTTTACCATGGATCCCAGTTCTAGTTAAGGGTTCCCTGCCACTGAGCAGATCTCTTAGCCAATCATTAAGCTGTTAATTGCCCTCCTTGGTTTAGTGCCACTATTGCGCAGATGAGTACTTCTTGTCTTGCTGGTCTCTTCCATATGTGTTCAGCATTCTTGTGACAACTGTCTATATTGTATATCAGTGGTCTCTGCTTTCTCCAAATATCATTGACCAATTTCCCCTGGCAGCTCATGTAATATATTTGTTTGTTTGTTTGTTTGTTTGTTTTAAAGCATAGATAGAAAACAGAGAGAGAAAATGGATGTGCCAGGGCCTCCAGCTGCTGCTAAAGATCTTCAGATGCCACTGTGCATCTAGCTTTACATGGGTACTGGGGAATTGAACCCAGGGCTGTTAGGCTTTGCAGGTAAGGGCCTTAACCACTAGGTCATCTTTCTAGCCCCTGAAGTACTTTCTTTCAATAGGGAAAAAAGAATTTCTCTGTCTATATCAGTGAATCATTAATAAAATATTATAATGTATAAGTCCCTAACCAAGAGCACAATGGGCTGACTCTTCCAGTAGGCTCTTCAACCTTCCTCATCTTTGACATCTTTTTTCTCAGGAAAATAACCGTGTGCCACATATTGATGGCTAAAATTCCTTCCATCTCTGACGGTTTGATCGCACTGTTCTGCGCCTGGCTTCTTGCTTCACCTTGCTTGTTTGGGGCTGTATCGCCCTACCGGGCCCATTCCTAAGCATTTTCTAGAATACATTTAGTGTCAACTTATCGAGCACATTTTCTGTTTGATTTTGGACTTGCATTTAATTAGGGATTAATCTCACTAACGTATTTCTGAGCAGCATGGAGGCTTTTGTTTGGGTGCTTCTTCCCACAAGAACTAAGCTCCCTCCACCCCCTCCTCCCACAGCTCAAGGTTTTCAGTGATTTATTGATAGTGTCTGACTCGGGCAGCACACTGTGCACAGCTGAGACTCCAGGCCACTGGGACATTTTCATGAATGGGAGTCTTGGGGATACAACTAAGCCAGGGCCAAATCCCTGTCACTTTGATCCCAGGGGATATCACCTGTACCCTCCTGCATTGGCACATTCAGAGGCATGCTTGGTCCAAGGCATGCTTGGTTTGTGTTCTGTCTCTCTAACCTCCTAAGGAGGCTCAAGTTTTTTGTCTGTGTGTGTAGTGTGTGTGTGTGTGTGTGCATGTGTCAATGTGTGCTCATAGGGGTGTGTGTGTGTGTGTGTGTGTGTGTGTGTGTGTGTGTATGTGCAGAGGCCACAGGTTGATATCAGTTGTTTCTCACTTCCTCTTTTGAATCTGGGGCTCACTGATTCAGCTAAAGTAGTGGACTTACAAGCCCTTAGGCTACTCCTGTCTCTGCCTCCCAGGGCTGGGATTATAGGAGCAAGCTATCATGCCTGGGTCAGGTACAGAGAGTCTGAACTCCAGTTCTGCTTGCACAGCAGCAAGCACTTGAACTGACTTGACCATCTCCCCATCCCCTCTATGGACTCTATTCTTAAAGTCTCATTGTTGACAGTGCCTCTGAGACACTTATATTTCTGAAGACATGAAAGTTCTCACCGTAACACAGACGTGGCTGGGATTTACATTTAACTTAAGCCAGCACTCACCCTCCTGTGTTCATGTTGGGTGTTCACTAGAATAAAATGTTAAACTCACTAGGAGTTTTCTCTCATTGGGTGAAAACATAGAATTACAGTGTGTCTTGATGACCCTTCACAAACTGTTCCGCTTCTGTGACACAACCAAGGCTCCCCAAGTCACCTGGAGATAAGGTCCCAGAAAAATCATCCAGAAAGAAATACTTGACTGATTTTCCTTTATCTATAAGTTGGTGTTCATTATATGTCCTCATGAAGCACTTTTTATGTTCAGACTAGGGTGGAAATAGAAGGCTTCGAGGGCTCTGTGGTGAAACACTTTCCTAACATATACAAGGTCCTGGGTCCAATGTCCAGTAGTTGATAAGACAAATGAGAGAAAGAAATATGTCCATGAATGATAAATCCATAAACACATAGTTCTGAACAGAGATGTTGAGAAGATCTGGATGAGGCTGAAGCAGACCAGGGAAGGGGCTTCCTGCTCTCAGGGGCAGCGCTGCTTCTGCACAAGCTCTCTGGTAACTCCTCTACTGTATGGATCTCTACAGACAGGGAAAGAGATACTTGACCAAAATCATTCCACCTAAAAGTGAGGAGGTACTATTTCTCTATTTCTTCCATCACACAGAAGGAAGGAAGGAAGGAAGGAAGGAAGGAAGGAAGGAAGGAAGGAAGGAAGGAAGGAAGGAAGGAAGGAAGGAAGGAAGGAAGGAAGGAAGGAAGGAAGGAAGGAAGGAAGGAAGGAAGGAAGGAAGGAAGGAAGGAAAGAAGGAAGGAAGGATTGAAGGGAGGAAGGGAGGAAGGGAGGACGGAAGGGTATTTATTTCCACCTTTATAGTCAAGTACATTTCTCATTCACAAAGTTCTCCCTCTATGGATCAGGATCCCAGTAGGAAGTGGTGGCATGCTGAAAGGATATGTGGAGAAGAATCAACAAGTGTGGCTAAGACTCAAGAAGGCTGTTAGCAAGCTCTGGAACCAGCAGCAGCCAAAGGCTTGCTACCTTCTAGGCCTAATGCAACAAGGGAAGAATCCTTGAGAAAAACATGCAGCCCCGTCAATTCCCAGTGAGAGAGAGAGAGAGAGAGAGAGAGAGAGAGAGAGAGAGAGAAGGAGAGAGAGAAATGAACTCCTTCCTCCCTTAGAACAGGTCCAGCTGGAAAGAAGCCAGAGGAGCAAACACCTCAGGGGAGGCAGGCTGTAGAAGTGACCTTCCCCCAGAGTGCAGGGCAGGCCAGAGAAGCCATTCCTCAGGCAGGGACTGCTTCTCACACACCTATGACTTTGCCTTGACCACTCTTTGATGACTGAGAAACCGCTCAGGAAATCTGAAGCCCTGAGAAGGTTGCAAGTTAGTTCTTGCAAAGGTCTAATTCTATCAGTTTCTGAATAAATCCCTCAGTCTAAAAGAAACCATCAAATCTGTAGAAGGAAAGAAAAACACCAACACACATAAGTGAGCATGTGCATTCAACTGCAGCCTTTAAGAAAACAGTTAAAACCTCTTCTCCATTGATTGATCTATCTGTTGATGTTTCCAATCATGATTAAAATGCCCATGAGCATGTAAGAGGCTGGACAGGTCTCTCCCTGGTGACCATAGACATATTCATCATGGGAACCAGAAATAAAATTCCTTTCTCTGATGGACCCATTGGCTTGTCCAGTATTTGTGCCTGGGAACTTTATTGAGAAATTTTATGTAATAATTAGGCAATGTAGAGAAGATCGTCCAAGGAACAAATGTTAGGGTAGAGCCAATATTTTGAAAAGAGAAACTTTTGTTTAGTCTTACCCTCAAAACTCTGGAATGAAGAAAGAAACACAGAGAAGGGGGTGAGCTAAATCAGAAAGCTGTGTTTTCAAGTTTTTTATAGATCCATGGAAACCAACTGGATCCTAGAAGTGAGGGATGGGATTCATTTAGCTTCCATATTCCCAGCTATCAATAATGATTGCTGTTGTGTCTTGGCATTTCCATGTGCTGAGGACTTTGTTAAGAACTTTATGTCTGGGAGCTAGAAAGATAGCTATGTGGTTTCGGGTGCTTGCTTGCAAAGCCTGCCAGCCCAGGTTTAAGTTCCTAAACCACCCACCTAAAGCCAGATGCAAAAAATGATACAAGCATCTGGAGCTCATTTAGAGTGGTAATGGGTCACACACACACACACACACACACACGTGCAAATACGTATTTTTTAAAGAACCGTATATGTGCTGACAGTTGAATCTCATCACAAGCATTTGAGACAAGTGTTATTATTCATATTATTTCCCAAGTGAGGAATCCAAGCAATGGAGCAGCTCGCACACGGCCTATGGTAGGAAGTTGAGCTCAAATTTGAATTTTGAGATTCAGCAAGGTTTTCAAAATCTTAGAGAAATATTTCTGAATGCATTTATCTCCCACTCTTTTCCTTATCAATTTATAGATGCATCACTTCACGTAAATCTCACAAGTGTGCTCTGAGGTAGGACCTGTCGTTTCTTTTGTACCATCAAGAGTCCAAATCGCAAATTCCTCAGTCAAAAGGGGAGAGTTGGGCTGAGAAGGCTCAGCCAGTAAAGTACTTACCAAGCAAGCCTGAAAGCCTACGATCAACCCCCAGAACCCACATTAAATAAGTCGGGCAAGGTGGCCATCACCAGCAACAGGGCCGCAGAGGGGCTCACTGGCTAGCTAGCCTAGTATTCTGTCACCTTGCTCTCGGGTCCTGACTCCAACAAACCAGTCACTCCAGCCCTAGGCTGAGATTCTAGACAGAAGGCTTTTGCACAGGCTCTTATCTTCCAAATGGAATTATCTTGCCCTGTGTCTTCATATGACAGCAGTCATTAGGCTTGGATGTACTTCTTAAGATCTATGTGGCAAGCCAACCTCCCTCTTACATTGCCATATGTATAACACCCATATATATATGTATATATATGTATATATATATCATAGGTATATACCCTATACCTATTAATATACCTATTATAGTGTACCTATAAATACACTATTCATGTATTTATTCATGGATCCCTCTTCCCATGTGGATGTTTGATCTAGCATTGCTTTTTGAGATGTGCCCAGATCATAGACTGATCTCTGGCACATAGAACTGTTTTGATCAATATCTATGGAGTTCATGGGTGAAGAATTCTTACTTGATGTTGACTATAGCTGGTGACAGAGCTTACTTACTCTGAGAACTTCTTGTGGAGTCACTATAGATATTCAAGGCCGCATCAGCCAGTTTATTTCTTCTTTTCCTCACCATGGAGGGATTTCGGACTTCTTACACATGATTTGATCAGTTTGGGAAGCATGTAAGGAGCACTTATCTCTGTGTAATATGTGATCTTATTTAACACATGATAATTGGCAGCAGAGGTGGGTACCATGATGTTCGTGGTGATTTCTGCCACCTCCCTTATGCCTGTTCTCCATGGAAACATCCCAGGTTCCACAAGGTGTTCTGATAGGCCCAGACAGCGCCCCAAACACTTGGAGATCATGGCCAGGCCTTCCGTCTATGGCTCCATATAGAAAGTGGTGTTGAGTTCAGGATCTTATACCACATACCTGTACTGGAAATCTACCTCACCATTTACCTTCTGTGCGCCTCAGTATCCTTCTCTGTTAAGTGAAGGTGTTAATACCAACTGTGTAGCCTTGCTGTGGTGATTAAAATGATCAGCATGTGTAGTGCTTTAATAAAAGCACAACTGCAAGCCCATTGGCTATTTATATGAACTCTCTGGAAAGTGGGTGAGTTCTTCTTTCCTCTGAACAGCAGATACAAGCAATCCAACTTAACATGATCGACTCCCAAGTTCCATTACTACTGAAAATGAATGAAGATTAATTTCAGTGTTTCCCACTAGATTTGGGCCAGCTTCCCTACCTCGAAGGTTAGAGCCATCCGATTTGCATTTACTGAGAGACTATAACAGGTGTGGCAGGTTACTCAGCCGTTGTGACAGAACACACCCATTTCTAACATGGAAAATGTCTTGTAACCTCTTTAGTAACTTCATATTTCTGAATTTCAAAAGTGCTAGTAAAAAGCAAGACAATGTCTTGGTTACACCTTTTTCCCTGGGTGTCACAGAATTCAATTAAAGCCTCTTGCCCGATTCAAAGTGGCTTCGATGAAAGGAGTCTGGAATGCAGGGACTTTATCTGCAAACGTGTGACTCACAGACCCAGCAAAGGGCCATGCAAACAGAGGTGCTGGGGAAAAAAAAGTCCATTTGATGATGACAGAAAAATCAGACAGGTAGATCGTGAGCAGACAGCCACAGAGAGCTCTTCGGCATCATTCTCCTTCGTGGCTGGAGCTTGCGGGCTGCTCATGAAATAGTCTTGTAATCATGTAATTTCAGATTTATTACCTCCTCTTTTCTGCCATAAGCCTCTGTGGCCACAGTTCTGGCAGAACCCACGTTCGAGTACTGCTATTCAAACATATTCGAAACTCACGACAAGCTACCCTTTAAAAAGGCATTAGTGTGAATGCCAAGAGAAAATATAGTCCAAGGTTGTAGATGAATTGATATGATTTCCTTGATTGTATCTTTTTATTTATGAGGCATAATTTATGAGCACTGGAGAGCAAACTGCACTGAGGGATGGCTAAGTACAGCCCAACTCATAAATCAACAGCGGTGAAAGAAGTAGTGATTGGGATCGAATCTATTGAATTAGCTGTTGCCTGAGCCAATACAGGTATCGGAAAGACCTTTTTAATATCTATCTGTCTTTCTCATGGGGATGTGATAACAGTCACATTCCATGCCCCTAGGAAACAAATAATTTCATTGTTTGCCTGTTAACATGCAACCTGTTTACTCTGCTGATTAATTACTGACACGGCTGTTCATGTTCTAATTTTTTTTCTGAGGGAGATTGTTAAAATATATTTAGATTCTCCAGTTTGTATAGACAGTGAGGTCAAACCCTAAATGGTAAATGACATGAACTTGTCCTTAGTATCATTCAAAAAAAATTTTTTGTATTTATTTATCTCTGCATGTGTCTGATGTGCATATATGTGTGCTGATATGTGTGAGTATGTGTATGTGTGTGTGCATAGTTTCAAATATAGTGGGGAAAGTTAAGTATCTGCTTCAATCACCCTTCACCTTGTTTTTGAGACAGGGTCTCTCACTGAACCTGGAGCTCACTGACTCAGCTAGACAAGCTAGTCAGTGAGTGCCAGGGATCCTCCTGTCTCTGCCTCCCCAGCATTGGGAGTATAGCTGCATGCCACCAAGCCTGGCTTTTATGTAGGTGCTGAGGATCCAAACTCAGATCCTGGGCTGGATGGATGGCTCAGCTATTAAAGCACTTGCCTGCAAAGCCTAACATCCTGGGTTTGATTCCCCAAACTAGGGTCTCCTTGCTTATGCAGGACTTTACCCCATGAAGCATCTATGTGCCCCTTGAAATACTTTAAAAAAAAATTTGCAAGCAGAGAAAATTGGTGTGTAGGACTTTTACCACTGCAAAGGAACCCCAGATACATGCACCACTTTGCGCACCTGGCTTTACATGGGTCCTGGGGAATTGAACCCAGGCCCTTAGACTTTGCAGGCAAGCAGCTTTAACCACTGAACATCTCCCCAGACCTTGAAATGCTTTCAAAAAAAAAGAATTATTTATTTGCAAGGAGAACGAGAAAGGGAGAGAGAGGGGAAGAGAGAAAGAATGGGCATATGAGGGCCTTTTGCCACCTGCAAATGAACTCCAGATGTATGTGCCGCTTGGTGCATGTCTGGCTTTATGTGCATACTGGGGAATCGAACCCAGGAGGTCAAGCATTGTAAGCAAGTACCTTTATCCACTGAGCCATCTCTCCAGCCCTCGAAATGCTCTTTAATCAAAACTTATCTTTCTTCCATAAAGAAGAGTGCCATAGAATACTACGGAACTTGTGCAGAGCTCAAAAATGCCTCCCTCTCTCAACACACAGGGACTTAACAGTTACAATACAACTCTTAAACATAAGCATCCTGGAGACAGAGTAAAGTCTCCAAGTGCCTCAAGGTCAAGGGCGGCCCCATCACTTCCTGTGGGAGCCTATGGGGGAGAAGGTTTTGTGCTTGGTTGTTCCTGTCTTGCATCTTGATGGGGATAAATACCAGATCAGAAAAGCACCAGCTGGTACTGATGGATCAGAACACATCACTAAGGATGCTCCCTGAGTTGTAACAAAGCTTGCATCATCTCAGCCAGAAGAATTCTAGAATTTTTCTTTTTGCAACAAGTGGATTTTCTTATGATAAAGCAGGTCGGGGGAACTCCCTTTGAAATTACATGAACAATTTCACTTTGCACTAAGACTTGAGCTGGCAAAGATCAGTCCTGGTGAAGAAGTTATTTCAGGAAGAAGGGTCTTTTCTGCCACCGAGACAGTGATCAAGTGAAACTTTCTTTACAGTTGGGTGTAGAAGTCACACTGAGGAATAACTGGGTTGTTGATTTCAGCACCCCAAGACCACCCATGCATCTCTCCTTCTCCATCCTCTCTGCAAATTATCCCAACATGACTGCTCACAGCTCCGGATTGTCACCTCAAACCACATCAGAAGGAGAAAATGTTGAGTGGAGAGGAATTTGTAGTATTAGAAGTAGTTTTCATCTGGTCAGCAAGAAAAAAGATAAACGCAGAAAGGTCGAGAAATATCAAAATTTAAGAAGGGAAAGCAGGGCTGGAGAGTAACTCAGCAGTTAAGAGTGCTTGTTTGTAAAGCCTCCAACTATGTGAAGCCAGATATACAAAGTGGTGCATGTATCTGGAGTTTATTTTTTAGTGACAAGAAGCTCTGATGAGTCTATTCTCTGTCTCTCCCCCACTCTCAAATAAATAAAATCAAAAGAAGTGAAAGCAAGGAGAGAAGTGGTGGTTACTCAAAGTTCACTTTGGCTCTGTTTAGAACTGTGATGAACACAGTCATGAATTTCAGAGAGACTACTGCAAACATGCATATACATAATGCTCACAGACATATTCATATTCATGTGAAAGACAAGTAAAGCACAACCCTAAGCAGGCATCACGTGGAGAGAACCTGAATGGCACTAATGTCTGCCGGATGCCACAGAGTAGCACACTGTGTCTCCCACATAAATCATTCTTGCACAAGAATCTCAATAACACGAGCATAAGAATGGGTTGGAGGAATGTCAAAGAGCAGATTCCAAGGTCTTTCTTCTCACCAGAAATGTTAATCTAGGGACCTAACATGGTTTTGAGGATCCTGGACCAGCACATCTCGACAGACTCCTCTCAGTCCAGGGACCCAATGTGATTTTGAAGATGTCAGCCAGGATCACCTCATGACAACTCCTCTCAAAGACAAGTTTGGTTTTCAAAGGAGAGTTAAGTAATTAGGCTTGTGATATTCATAGCAGTTTGCTGACAGATGTTGACACTTCGCGCCTCTAAAATTATTTAAAGCAAAATACAGTAATTAGTTCTTTGAGGAAAATGAGCCAATTAAAGGACAATTTTGTATCCTTAATGGATAATGAGCATAAAGTTAGTAGATTCATAAATGTAGTACAATGAAAACAGAAATGTGTATTTATTTAAATGGTTGATTAAACTGACATTACAAACCAGTTTTGCTAGCCAAGTATAGAATCAATGATCAAACATTTTAGTATTTGGTATTTGCTAAAGATAATGAATCCATGGTTCCTATGAATCTTGTGCTGTAATTTTCCATGGGGCAAAAGAGGAGAGGAGAGAAGAGGGAGCTAATTACAAAAACTACCCTTCAAAGGCATGCCCGCAGTGATCTTCTTCTTCCACCCTTGGCCCACCTCCTAAACTTTCCAGAAACTTCCCAAATCCCATTATGTTCTGAATCCATAAATGGGCCGATCCATTCATGAAGTCAGAGCTCTCATGATCCAACCATATTCCAAAGATCTGAACACTGATGTTTTGGGAACCATGTCTTCAACATGTAAATTTTGGGGGTGCATTTAAGATTCATATCATAGCACCACCCTATAAAATTTTGCCAAATCTTGACATACTGTTTCTCAAAAGAAATCTTAGCCCCTCCCTAAAAATCTCTATATTTTGATTTTGAGCTCTGAACTCTATGTCTTGCTCAAATGGACATGGCCAAGAATGCATTGTGAATTTTTGGTGATGTACTATTTTTTATTTACTATTATTTTTATTATTGTTTGCTGGAAGGAGGAGGAAAAGGGAGGGAGGGAGGGAGAAAGAGAGAGAGGAGAGGAGAATGAGGTGGAGAGGGGCTGGGAAGAGAGAGGCCATGAAGAGAAACAAGAGCAAGTGACTCAGTTTCTCGTCCCCTGGTGCTTGTAGAAGCGAGACACCAGGACACAGCCCATGGCACGAGGTTTGTGTGAGACCCATTGTTTCACCAGCCCAGTCACCCCCCTCCTCATTCTAAAGGCTTTCATTTTCCCAGTAGCTCATGCAAATAGGCTGATCCTACTTTGCATAAGCATGTTGATTTATATGGATGCTATTTTGATCTCAAATTGATTGAATACTAAAAAGAAAGTCTAGGAAAAGAGAAATGTGCTTTGAAGGTCTCCTATCAAAGACAAAAGACACACATTCCCCATCAGGGACAGGGAATTTGATATAGCCTAGTTTTGAGAAGATAATATTCCTAAATGTAGCAAAACACAGTAACACTGGGACCTATCTATATTTCCTAATGTCGGAATCATGTCACATCTTGAAAACAGAGCAGCATCTGGTAAAAAGCGTGTAACCCAGGAAGGCACGGGCATCAGAACTCTCTCCAGCAGTAGCATTAAAATAAGTTTCTTGGGAAATGATCTAGCACTCCCGAGGGACTGTAAGCCAGCTCCCCACAGAGACAGCTGTGCAGCCATGTTTGTAACAGCGCTAAGTCTCAGCAGTTAGGACATGACACCCACCTAGGTGTCCCTCCACAGAAGGATGAACACCATCAAGTTTTCTTCAGCTGTGAAGAAACATGAAGTCATGACATCTGCAGAAAAAGGGACAGAACTGGACATCCTTATGTGGCGTGAAATAAGCCAGACTTGGAGAGACAAATACCACAGGCTTTGTCTCACACACACAATCTAGATGTAAACTTATACTCGTGTGTACAGTTACATAAGTCCGTGTGTATAGTACATGGAAATAAAAAGCGGATGATGGGAGGAAGAAGAGATCTAAAGGGAGGGAGAGAGAGAAAAGAGAGTGAAATGAAAGCCAAGGGGGCTATTTGAAAGGGAGAGAAGGGACCCACAGGGATGGGAGACAGCAAAGAACAAGAGAGGAGGAAATGTAGGAAATATGTATGAAAATGTGATCATGAAAGCCATTTGTGTGGTAACTTAAAAAAATTAATAAAATGTGGCTGAGGAAGTTGCTCAGTGGTTAAGGCACGTGCCTGCAAACCCTAAGGACCTAGGTTCGATTCTCCAGTACCAGATGCGTGAAGTGTCCCATCAACCTGGAGTTGTTTGCAGTGGCTGGAGGCCCTGACCTACCCATTCTCTTTCTGTTTCTCTTCTCTATGCCTCTCTTTCAGATAAAAGAATGAGTATTTGTAATTAATAAGATAAAGAAGAAATAAAACGAAAGATGAATATTCACAACCCAGGGCTAGAACTGTGCTAAGTACTTTCTATGACTCAGCATTATTTCATCTTTGTCTCCTATGCATGCTCAGTGATCTGAGCACTTAATATGACTCAGCTTTATTTCATCTCTTTTCTTCAGTATTTCATGTCCTCTGCCTCCTACGCATGCTCAGTAATTAGTTAGCAACTTCCTAGATTTTTCTCCATGACTCCTAATTTTCCTTGTGACCTCGTTACACTCTACATATTCTTAAATGGCCAACCAAAGTCCTGTTCTTTGCAAAGAAGCTTTTTGTATGTGGTATGTGTGTGTTGTGGAGATGTGGTACATGCGTGTGTGTGTGTGTGTGTGTGTGTGTGTGTGTGTGTGTGTGTGTGTGTGCAGATGCATGCACCCCAGATTCCTGCATGTGGAGCCCAGAGGAAAACATCGACTGTCCCCTGTCACTCAAGCACTCATGCACAGGTTTCCCCGAGACAGGGTCTGTCACTGACTCCGGAGCTTGCTGTTTTCACCAGTGAGACTCTGATCTCAGCTCTCTGAAGGGTGGGATTAAAGACATACATGGCCTCTCCAGGGTGCTAATAAGGACTCTGGGGATGAATGAGTCACGTGGTCTCAGCCTCCTCAGATCATCCAGTCTGTATGGATAGTGCCCTTACCCACTGAGCCACCTCTCTAGCCCTTTGCAAAGAATTTGATAATCATGTTTGCATCTTTTCCAAAAATGTTGTCCTTTCAAATCTCATCACTCCTTGTGCCATAAAAGGAGTCCTCATCCAAGGTCACTGTCCAGCTGATGAGGCTGGGCACCCTTCTCATCAGACATGAAATCCCTTTTCTTCCTCCCTAACCTTCACCATTGTAACAGGGACCTTGGTCATTTCAGAGTGACAAGAGCAGCTGCTGTGTATTCTAACCCAGACTGTAGCTTGGAGGAAGACCAACTCTCCTGCACAAGTCTTCTGCTCTCACTTCCTTAGCTACCCACCTGAATGCTTGCAAGCTGACAGACCGTTCCCAATCCAGAATTGTGGGCACTGGTCTCTAGACAAGTCTTTAAGCTTTATGACCCTGCCTTTCTTGTTCATGCATGAGCCAGACATGCAGAATGGCAAACTCAGCTTCCAGAGAAACGCTCTAGAGAACAAAACTCTACTTTGGGCTCTCATGTCTTCTGTCCCACTGAAAAAGTCGGTAAGCTCTCCCAAGACTCACTTTTCTCAGCTGTCAAATGGGCCCAGCAATATACTCCTCCCTCACCTCGTAAGATTGCCCAGGAAGACCTAGTAAACTAGCAGATGAGGTATTTTACAAAATAGAGAATATGTACACGTGTGGATGTTTATATAAGAATGTTAAGAGGGGGTGGCATATCTGAGCTCTTAAAGAGTAGGTTTGACCATGGACATGGTCTGGTTCTTTCTTTTGGAAGCAGGTCCCTTCTGTGGCTATACCTCCCTGAGCAGGTCTGATCTCATCTGAAAATGGGTCCTCCGACAGCCCCGCCCCGCTAGCAAGCAGCTGCAGAATCATATTTAACAGAAACTCAAACGTTTTTGCTTCTCCAAAGAATCTGCCCCCAAAAGAGACGCAAACACTGAAAGAAATCGACCCACCTAGTAAAAATCTGCCCAGAGTTCCTTCTCTTGAAGACACTACTGACGGAAAAGCAAAACGAAAAACTGAACTCTCACCTCCAAGAGTTTCAATTTTCTTTTCCTAATTGCTTAAACATTCTCCCTGACTTTTTTATACTGCATTGCTGAAAAGTATATACTACAAGATCCAACAAGATTTCCAAACATTTAGGGTAAAAAAAAATGTAAGTCCATGAAGGAAAAGCCATCCAACAAGAAAAAAAAAATGTTTTGAGGTTAGACTTGTAAGCGAGCGCTTACTAAGGAATACCACTCTCAAACCCAGTCTTCTCGTATTGCTATTTAGATCTATCATTCTGATTGATCACTGTGTAGTGGGCCATTATTGGGCCTAATTTAACCCTATCCGCTCACACATCCATCCACTCGGTCTATTGCACCTGACAGTCTACAAATGATTTACTCATGCAAATGGTGACCCAAGGCAACCTTTTAGGAGATTCGTGTTTAATTATACAAATGGTTCTTGATAAATAAGATTATATATCTTCCCATATGTTTATTCCCTCCTTGATGAAAGGAAATTTAATTTTCATGCAGATTTGGTAGAGACGATGTCTAAGAATTGCTGAGTTTTATGCCATCCTCAGAGCCATCCCTTTGCAGCCACTGACAGAATGACTCCACCTCCCCAGAGGGTGGATTTTTCATGAGACTTCATTCAATCTACCTGTGTAGACTTCTGGGGCCCTATGGTGCCTTCTTCTTGCTCCATGGTCCTTTGTGATGACAAAATTGCAAAAGTCCAAGTTTATCTTCTTCTGTCCTGGACTTCTTTTTTCATTTCCATCCGGACTGTACCTTGCTTTAGATTTCTTTTGTTGATTCTCTTTGAAGGTGTGGGCAGTGAATTCCGCAGGAAAAGCTCCGAGTAACTGGACCTGGTGCAGAACAGGACCTGCCCCTCCGGAAGGACTCAGAGCACCCACATTCCACGAGGTCTCGGCCACCCGAGCAGTGGTCAACATCAGCATCCCCGCCAAGCCCAATGGGAATGTCAGCCTCTACCGGCTCTTCTCCAACACCAGTGGGACCAGCACTGTGGTGAGCCCCAGGGCTCTCTGCCAACATCTGGCTGTTCTTCTCTGGCTTCCTTCTCCTCCATTCTTGTCTCCTGTCTTCCTGCTCTCACTTCCTCTCTGCTGAAGGAAAGCTTTTTCAGAGAAGGCAAAGTGAGCCACGAGTAAACAAAATATGTCAACTCTAACCTGGAGAGAAGTTAAAGATGGTATTGTTAGGACCCCGGACCCCGACTCAAAAGAAGACTCTGACCAAATCTCCTATGCAACATGCAAAGGGTTTTATTAAAAGTAACTAGGCATGCCCAGGGCTCAATGAGTATCCATAGCAATACAGAGGCAATGAGCCCAGAGCCAAGTTTGAGCAGAGCTTATATAGTTCTAAAGAGGCACACTATAATTTGGGGAATTTGGCTTTTCCATTAACCAAAGCATCTGCACATTCCTTCCGTATCTATAGAACCCATCGGCCAGGCCATTCTCAGTATTTACCGTGTTTAACCACAGATGCAAGATTATAGGGAAACAAAGGCAAGGTTATAGGAGCAGGGTGAGGTGGGGGAGGCACATACCAACATACCATTCTGGATTTACTTTTTTACTTTCTTTTACTAATAATTAGCTCCCTCTTGCCTTGAGATTTTTAATTTTTATTCTAATTTTTAATTTTACTCTAACAGTATAACAGCCCCACTATGGTAAGAAACCAAAGGCTTTAGGGAGAGTCAAATTGAATCAGATAAACGAAGGTCAATCATTTGAGAAATGGTGGTGTACACAAACGACAAGGTCAGTGGAATAAAATGAAAATATCTAGCAGAGAAGATTCTAGAAATTCCCAATTTCTTTTATTGTCCATAATGAGTTACATTGTTTAATGGGCCAACAATGAGTTGTTATCCCCGATTCCTCATTGCCCCCCTTCCCCATCCCCAGTCAGCTGGATATCCTCCTCCGTGGGCTGTCTGGATCAGTCTCTGTGGTAGGGAGCCCATTTTGACACACACAGAACTCTAAAAGGAACAAAGAAATGCTGTCTTTTTAGAAAGTTCTAGCCTTGAGGGAGACACGACTCTGGTCCTGCTGTTGCTTAGACACATTTGAGGAGCACTGGAGACAGGAGAGAGTGATGGAGATCCTATTTAAATGAAGAGACTTGGGACCTGGGCAAGTCTCTTGTCTTTGGTGTGGCTCACATCTCTCCTTCACGGTTCCTGAAGTTGTCATTACAACAATTCCTTCACACAAATGCCCATAGGAGTGCATGGATCCTGGAGAAGCGGAGATCACACAGGCTTCTATAGAGATTGTACAGATCTCCATTTTACATTATAAAATATTTAGACCAACTTAGGGAACGATTTGGGCAAGTGTGGAGAAATCCTTGGAAATCACAATGTAGTAAAGGAAGCACAACTTGAAAAGATGACTCATACAGGAAGGGTGTGTACTGAATGCTAAAGGAATATTAGCATATTTTCTTACAGGGCTTTGTATTCAATAAATATAGATGATGTAAATACAATCAACCCTTGATTATCTAAGCTTATAACATGATAATATTAATAAACCAAAATAATTTCTATTTGGAGTGCACTGTATGCATTTAAAAAAATACCAGGAGTACTTCTTAATTGTTACTTATGTCGATATGGAAATTAAATTCCAGCTGCTATGGTCTTTGCCAAAGAGTTCTGCAATAGCAGTGAGGCCAAAAGTCTGTTCCAAATAAATCAAAAAGTTTGTAATCCTCCCTACAAAGACAATCGGTTTTGCAAAAACTAACAAACTCAGATGAAGAGATGAACTTTCAAGCCCCTAACTGTACCTGCCTCTACCATTAATCCAGGGGATTCTTTTGGTGGGAGGAAGAGGCTATTTTTTTTGGCAAGATATCCCTCTAGCCCAGGTTGATTTCACACTCATAGAGATTCTCTTAAGTCAGCCTCTTAAAGACTGGGATAACCTGGTCCAAATGAAAATGTAATTTTATTATATGTTATTTTAGTGATACCAGGCAGAGATATAACCCAAAATATAAGATATAACCCACATTCTAGGCAAAATTCAAGGGGATTTTTGATGCAGAAATTCCATGTAAGTTTCCATGGCAGAATATGAAAGTTGGTGATCGAAAATATAATTCAAATATAGATAGTGAATTTTTTTTTGCAAAGACCTTATTTTGAAGGTCATGAAAGACAGTGGACATTCGTGTGATCTTTGCCCTTTTATGATGTGTTTCTAAGGTTGCATAATAGATGAGGTCATCTGTCTCCTGTTACCTTTACCTTCTCTGATACGAGCAGATATGTTATGAAACAGTTTTCATCTTTTTAACTGACGCCTCAATAGCTGGAGTGACAATTCACCGAGGGCAACCACAGTGCTGACTGAGTGCCACCTTGAATCTCCCACAGTCTGATGTGTGACATTGCCTCTGTCCCCCAGCTGTCTGAAGGCATGGCCATGCAGCAGACACTTCATGACCTGCGACCCTTCACCACATACACCATCGGGGTCGAAGCCTGCACCTGCTTCAACTGCTGCAGCAAAGGACCAACAGCAGAGCTGAGGACTCGTCCTGCTCCACCCTCAAGACTGTCCCCTCCCCAGGTCCAGACTCTGGCCTCTCGGGTGGCCTCCTGCCACTGGAGCCCCCCACTACTCCCCAATGGTGTCATTCATAGGTCAGTTGGAAGGTTCAATAAACCAAAAGGAGATAGACATGAGGGTATATACAGTCAGTCACTCAACATTCCCCAAGGAGTGCCTGGTCATCTGCCTGAAGTAAAATAGATGTATTGGGTAGTTATGTTTCTTACAAAGTGTTTGAATCATAGACCGTATCATCAAATAGAAAGGTGAGCGAGGAAATCATCTTTAAATAAGAAAGTTGATGCGTTATGTTTTCATTCAGTGGTTCTTTGAAGGCATGTGTTCCACAGGCTTCAGCTGGAGCATAAGAGATGGGGGTTACTTGAGGTTGTAATCAGGCACACACCTCAGGGATGAATCTCCAAACCAGGCACCATTATGGGAGGAAGGAATTTATTGAAGTTATAGATCCAGGGGACGTTCCATAACAGCAAAAGAGGCTGGACCTTTTTCACAGGTCCAAGCAGAGAGAGAGAGAGAGAGAGAGAGAGAGAGAGAGAGAGAGAGACCTCACCAACACCACACACACACCAGTAAGCAGGCAGAGGGAAGGAAAAGAAACTTCCTTCCCCTTGAGCTTCCTTAAATCCTGCCCCCTACTGAGAGAGGGCCACCCACTCTGAAGGAAAGGCTCACCCTGGAGGAAGGACCTCTTCCTTTAGTTAATCCTTCCTGTAAGCAACCTCAGAGCCCACCCAAGATTACTAAACAGGTCAAGTTGACAACAAAATTTAACCATCACATTTGGGAGTGTCATGATGTCATTTAAATGTCAAAAAAGACTCAGACTCTCATTGAACAAAGAAGTACTTCACCCAAAATAATTTGAAAGAGAAGGGATTTTCTTTCATTCTAAGTTGAGAACAATTTCTCCCTCTCCTCTTAAAAGAGACAAAGATCTAATCTTTATTAGGAAAATGACAACTCCCTGGGTGGATTGCCTGTGTGTAACACATGGTGATCGCTCTTACTGTTTCTCTGGGCAGCTTTGCCCACATTCCCCACAGTATTCATTCAGGGCTTCCAAGATCCATTTCCTACAAACAGAATTATTAAAGAGCTAGAGATGCCATGAAAACAAAATGCCATCTCTCAAAAATCTAAGTTTCTTGAAATGCAAAACCTAAAGAAACCTTTGCCTATCCTTTCTGCTGCTCCAGCTATGAGCTACAGATGCAGGTGACCTGTACACCTTCCAGTGCCCGGGCCTGCACGCCAGGCCACGCTGACACAAAGTACAGGGGACCGGGGTACAGAGCCCGTCTCCCAGACTTGCAGCCCTACACCACGTACCAACTGCGCGTGGTGGCCCACAACGAAGCAGGCAGTGTGGCATCTGAGTGGACCAGCTTCACCACCAGGAAGGAACGTGAGTAGCAGAGGGTACCCACACCCAGAAGGAGAACTGAGGAGGAAGGGTGCTTTGAAAGAATCCAGTGTTCAGTAATGAGGAATGTACTGGGACATGGGTAAAGATGACCTCTGAAGACACATCCCCACAGGATACGATGACAGAGGTCACAGAACAAATAAAGAGATGTTTTCATGTTTCACATATACCTGGTGAAAACCACATTACAAGTTAAGCAAAGAGAAGAAAGTACATGTAGACAATTTTTGTCTCACTCTAGCCCAGGCTGACCTAAACCTCACGATGCAGACCAAGCTGGCCTGGAACTCGTGAGAGCATCCTCCCAAATCCTGGGATTGTAAGCATCTACCACCATGCCTGGCTTACATCATTTTTTTAACTTTTTATAGATAGCTTCTATAATTATAGACCATAAACCATTATGATTCCCTTCCCATCATCCCTCAGATCTCTTCCCCCTCTCGATTAGTCTCTGTTTTGTTTCGGCATCATCATCTTTTCCTCCCATTATGTGTAGGCATTATCAGGCACTGTGAAGTCATGAATATCAAGGCTGTTTTGTGTCTGGAAGTTTGCCTTGTAAGCAGTCCTACCCTTCCTCTGACTCTTACAATCTTTCCACCACCTCTTCTGCAATAGACCCTGAGCCTTGGGAAGTGTGATAGAGATGTCCCAGTGCTGAACACTCCACTGTCATTTCTTCTCAGCACTATGGTGTCTTTTGTGTTATCCCAGTGGTCACAGACATCTGAAAAAGCAAAGCTTCTCTAACCAAGAGTGAGAGTAGCATTTTTACATTGGTATGCTCATATCATATCAGGGAGGTTCCTTAGGCCCCCAAAACTTACAGGCCATTGCCAAGCCTCTGGGTTGCTCACCAGAATGAGATGGTAAGACCCTAGTGATAAAGACCACATATGCTTGGGCTGCAGGTCACTGAGAAATCAACCTGGAGCCGAGCAGGAAACCTCCTCCCTGTTAACCAGCTGACAGAAAGCTGGAAAAAGTTATGGCTGCCTGCAGCCCTATGGGAGAAAGAAGTCATCAATGACAGTGAACAGCAGTGGACCTTGCCAGCCTTAAGACTGGCCAGCCAGGCCAAATGTGCCAACTGTGGCAATAGTGGCATGTCTGTTACGGGGGAAACCAATTGCTCTCTAATTAGACTGGAGGCCCCCTCCATGGGAGGGAAAGCATGCCTGGTACTGAAGACCTAGTAAAAACCCTATAGTGGGGGAAGTCATGAGCCCTAGGGGAGTAACACCTGCTGTTGTCTGGCTAAATGCATATATTATGCCCACCAAACTGCCTTATAAGCTCCTTTTAAAAATGAGCACACCCGTATGATAATGCTATTCTCACTCTTTTTTTTAAACCACCCCAGACAGCCACCTGCCTGTATTGGCACCATTCCCACCAGTGCTGAGGACAGGATGGCCCTTCTGACTGAAATACCTGCATCCAGTATGCTGATCCCAAACCCCTTTGTCCCTGGTCAACCCCATCTCCAGCTGAGAGCCAAGTCCACCGCTGGCTTAGTAGGACCGTTCTAAAGATGAGTCTGGTATTTTCTGCCTATTTTCTCCTTCCTTGGGCTCTTCCGCTTCCTCTCCTGGAGGAAAAATGCCTTCTTTGGACTAACTGGAAAGAAGGGATTCAGTGAAAGGGGGATGAGGGAAGGAGACAAAAGAAGGTAATGAGAAGGATTTATTGTCAAAATGCATTGTGCACATATATGAAAAATGTCAATTGAAAAGTTTAAAATAAAAAGTCTCTTCCTCCATTTTCCTTTAACCTTCATATCAATGACTGCAAGAAATATGTTTCCAGAGGTTCCTTTCATGGACTTCTTGGTAGCATCTGAACCTTCAGTCCCTTTTTTAAAAAGAGGTTCCCCTGGCTGTCACGACCACCTCTCCTGGGTCCTCTCCTAGCACTTTACATGGTCATCATTAATGAGTTTAGTTGACCTTCCATAACCGTGTTCTTTGGGTGGGGGGGATCATGTATTTGTGTGTGATGTGTGTGCATGTATGAGTGTTCCTATATGTGTGGGTGCACTGTGTGCACATACATGTGTGTGGGTCCAGAGGTTGAACCTAGGTGTTTCCTTAATTATAATTACACACCACCACACCTGGCATTTTTAATGGGCATTGAAATCAGGTCCTCAGGAACACAAGGCAAGCTCTTCACTAACTGAGCCATCTCCCCAGCTCCAATAATTTGCTTCTGGAAATTTGGAAAAGTCAAATGAACCGAATAAGCTGGTTTCAATACACCACTGGGGAGCACCCAAAAGTTAAATGTTAGTTAAACTGGTAAATTGTGTCCCTTTAAATAAATGCATCCTTGAAGGTGACATGGGGTTTGGGGTTCAGCAGATTGGATTCATTTCATTGATGGCACTGGCTTAATAGGAGGCAAGATATTTGAACCTTTCAGAACCTTATTTTCTTACCTGAAAAATTAGGAACCAGTGTTTACATGTGAGGATTAAGTACCACAAGTGCTAAGCAGAGAGGGGCTCTCAGGGATTTCTGGGCCCCTGTGGGCAGGTCCTGACTCTGATCATCACTGTTTTCTTTCAGCTGAATCTCCAATCCTACAAAACAAAGCTCTTATCTATTTTTTTATAATCTGCAAACTCTCTTTTTTTATGTTATGGGGGGAGTAGAAACGAATAGACTAAAATGAGACAGGGAGGCCAGAGATGAACACAGACGTGCAGCCCACTGTTATCTGAGTCAGGATTAGTGTTGAGCATCCCAGATATTTAAGGAGGGTTTGCTAACCTTTGGTATTTACAAAATGTTTTTCCTGTGGCTCTGGGAAAGTACCTGACTTTGAAAGGTAAGACTCACACTGTCTTCAGTGATCACAAAAACATAATTATTCCTGATTGTGTTATAGCTCCCAACTTCAGCAAGAGATCTTTTTAAAGAAAGACTCAATATCCAATTTATTCTCACCACTCTTTTTGTTGGGGGAAGGGGGTTTAAAAGCCAATTTTGTATATAGATGGAGCTTAATGTTGTCATGGATGTATCGATTATTTGAGATCTCATGAAGTGAATCTTTTCTGACTTGATAATTCCTTCATATATTTTTCCCAAAAACTGTTCATTTTGCAGATGAGCCCTAGTCAAGGATGTGTGTTTTGTTTTTAAAGGGAGCTGAAAAATGAGAACGTGTCTGTAAACTATGCTCAATGTTGCTTCAGGATCTGATGTAAATACTTAGCAGACCTGAGCTGACCGTGAACTAGTGTGCTCTGATGCTGATGGCTTAGCCGAAGCAATGAATTATCTCCTCCACCTGCTCTCTGCACGACTCAGAAAACAAACGAACATTCAAGAAAAGGCTTTAAAAATGCATGAGTGCCAAAAAGACATAATTCATTGACTAAGCAGTTTGGTTTGGTGGGGGAAAAAACAACTATATATTAACTTCATATCTTGAGGCTTCATAGCAATAAATATTGATTTGATATGAAAAATCGCTATCTACTCCAGCGAGTAGTGTTTAAAACAGTTCACCTGTTTAAGGGGGGGAGGAATGTCACAAAAATATGAGCTCCGGGGTTATGTCGCTGAGCAGATCCATTGAACCTTAATAGTTTTATTTCTAAATCAGTGTCTCCATTGATTGGTGCACAGTTGCTTTTCACACATGTTCTTTCTCTGCTTTGCTTTTCGTCCCTAACACCCGTTTATTATTTTTAAAGGGTTTTCAGCAGGGTTATTTGTTTGGTTGGTTGGCTGGCTGGTTTTGTTTTATTGTTGTTCATATTTTTTATAAAAGCACCCTTGTGCACAACACCCTCCCCCCAAAAAATTCCCATCTTTATTTAGATACTGTGTTTCCTTCTCACAGTACCTCAGTACCGAGCCCCGTTCTCAGTGGACAGCAACCTGTCCACAGTGTGTGTGAACTGGAGCGGATCCTTCCTTCTGAATGGCCAACTGAAGGAGTTCGTGGTCACCGATGGAGGACAGCGCCTGTATAATGGGCTGGAGACGACCCTCTGCATACCAAGGACAGTGGACAAAAGTGAGTGTCTGGCTCCCCATTCTCAGCATGCAAGGAGTTCTGTTCCGTGGCTTCAGATGTTGTCATAGCCAGCCACATGTTGCTGGGATGAATCTCCAATTCAGGCACAATTTGGGGGAGGAAAGCATTTATTGAAGTAACAGACCCAGGGGAAGTTAAGGACAAAAGGCTGGCCCCCTTTCACAGTTCCAAGCAGAGACAGATACAGAAGCCCACCACCAGCACCTCAAGCAAGCAAGCACACTCCAAACTAGCAAACAAGAGGAACTCCAGACTTGAGCTCAGACTGCTTTTTGCATATGTATAGCTAGAATTCCAGACCCACCCCAGAAATACCTTAGGGCTGAACCCTAGGATCTGGCCAAGGTGACACACCTCCTCCAGCCAGAACTGGCTGGAGACAATTTACAATTATAATAAACTTTTGAATCTATTGGGGGACATTATTAAAACTACCACAGATATCAAACTTGAAAAGTGACCTGCAGAGGGTCATCATTAAAATGCCTTGGTTTAAGTAGCCACTTTTCCTAGAAAATTTATAGCTCAGAATCAAGACATTCCTCCTTCCAATTTGCTGCTGGAGGCATTGGGGTTGTGATGCAGCTTTGGGGACAGTACTGCATCCAGGAAACTGGGGTGTTGGCAGAATGGAGCAAGGCCAGGGGGCAGGTTGAGGTCTCCTGACAAACAGCACCAAGTCTAGTCAGTGAACACTCTTGTAGGACGTCAGGGTTTTCTTGCTTTCTCTCCAGTCTCTAAACAGTACCATCACTTGTTAAGAACCCAATAAGGGGTTACCTAAACCTTTGTCACTCTCAGTCCCTGAAAGAACCTCCCTTCCCATTTTAGTGAGTTCCCTCTCTTGCACACTTCGCTTCTTTCCTCTTCAAATTGAAATGAGACAACTTTACTAGGTGTGAAAGCTTTCAAGTATCCTATGCCATCACAGGAAGCAATCATTTTGAGTACGCTAGATTTATACAATGAATCAATTAGGGCTTGTTTGTTGGTTGACTTGAAAGTTCTGTTTATTTTTGGCTAAACCATAAGCTCCAACACTGCATGTGTAGTACTTGAAATGTAATCATTTACCCCAGTCAGCTAAACAAATTCATGGTTACAGTTCTGGATCAACTCTGTAAAGGGAAGATAGCCTCATAGTTGGTAGATCACTGCACAGGCCTCTAACTATCTGTGTGACCTTTCAAGCACCACAGGACCCTTTAAGAAAGAATTTAGATCATGTCGTCCCCAAGACCCATATGGTGGGTTGAATGTATGGCCCCATAGACTCAGGTATTTTTTTATTAAGATTAAGCTTGCAACTTGAGTCTCTAGTGGGCAGAGCCCGCTGGGGAAGTGGTATGTATATCACTGGGGGTGGGGATCTTATGTCCAGCCCTGAGGTGTGTTCAGAGTAGTTGGAGCTATGGCTGCTCATGTTTCATGACTGCTTGCTGGTATTGGCTTTTCCTCTCTGCTATACATCTATGGAAGTCAGCCAACTTCTTCCACCATGATGGAATTTCCCCTGGATTCTGTAAGCCCGAAATAAACCCTTTCCTCCCATAAGCTGCTCCTGGTTGGATGTTTGTGCTACAATAAGAAGCTAACTACAACACAGGTGGTAGATCTGGGATCTACCTGCACAGGCCTCTAACTATGTGTGTGATTGTCCAAAAGTCACAGGACCCTTTAAAGAAGAATTTAGATCATGTCATTCCCCAACATGACTTTGAGCTCTCCTGATGAGTAAGAAACTCTTGTTCCCTGAGTAGAAAGAATCCCTAAAATCTTTAAAGGAACTGTTGCACTAAAGGCTGAGGAAGACATACTCTAACACCCTTTGCTCCTCTGAGAATTATTTGCTCTGCTGTAGAAGTTCTGATCATCTTTAGCTCCGTGGCTTGGATATGCTAGTTTTATGGTCAATATAGTTCTTATGCTAAAAGTTTTCATTAGAAATAAATTTACAGATGAAGTGTTAGTCAGCTTGTCATTACTATGATAAGTAATACCTAACCAATTTTGTAAAGAGAAAAGGTTTATTCTTTCTATACAGCGTTGCAGTCTGTGACCCATTAGCCATGGACTTGGGCCTGTGGCAGAACAAACTCACGACCAGGAGTCCAAAGAGAGGGAGGAAGAGGCTGATGTCTCACAGTGACAGGAAGTTCTTGCACTAGGGCCTACTCCTCAAGGTTCCACCACCTCCCAAGATTATCAGCCCAAGAACCAAGACTTTATCACACGTGGCTGTGTGGGGGCAGTTAGCACAGCAAAATTATGCCTGCTGTGAGTTGACATTACATGACCAGCGATTTACCAACCATTTCTTTCTCTTGTCTAGCTTTCTTTTTCCAGGTCACCTGTACGACAGATGTGGGGAGTGTTAGGACACCATTGATCCAGCACAACACCACTACTGGATTTGGTAAGTGTACCACACATGTTAGAGTGTAGCACTTCTCATCTTTCCCAAGGAATGAGCATATGTGTGTATGCTAACGTGTGTGGCTGATATGCTAAGATAGCATATGTGTGTAGGCTAATATGTTACTGTTAACTTCATGGAAGGACTCATGTTGTGTTATGAACAATTATTACAGGTCCTCGTCAATACATGAGGCGAGGAGTTAGAGTTGATGTGAAAATTCCAACTCATTTAACTGTAAATATGGAGAACAATGGAGAGATTTGATTGAACTTCTCTCCTGACCAAATGTTCTGTCTCAAGAATACTATGACTTCGTGTGAAGAAAACTAAAGGAAAGTCAGGGAAGAAAGGAGAGGAAAGGAGACAGTTGACTGGTCCAATTCCCATT